>JAXRKP010000973.1:57643-75143 GCA_037039925.1 Doris montereyensis | reverse complement strand
GTTAAAAAAATAATTTTTGACAATATTTTTAATTTTGTTATGTGACAGCTTCTTTGATTGTGTGTTTTCAGTCTCAATCAAATCCGCCAACTTAGAAATCAAAATAGTGTTTACTTTCCTGTTTTTGTTTTACTTTGTATGTCAGTCTTCATCACTCTTTTAGTTACTCTTTCTTATTGCATTATTTTTGCTTTCTACTGTTTTTCAACAATACTTTGAAAGTTATGTCAAATTTTCCACCTGTACATATGAAATCATAAGGACTAAACCTTTAATCTTTATAATAACGATTCAATTCATCAATTAAGTTTAGAAACATTGTTAATTTATAGTGTGGACAGGTGGATTGGCTGCTGGTTTATTCCATGTTTTGTTATTCTATTTTGAATTCTTTCTTCTTCTTCTTTTCTTCTTCTTGTCTTCTCTTCAATGCGTTCTTCTTTTCTTCTGCTTTTTCTTCATTCTTCTTCTTCTTCTTCTTCTTCTTCTTCTTCTTCTTCTTCTTCTTCTTCTTCTTCTTCTTCTTCTTCTTCTTCTTCTTCTTCTTCTTCTTCTTCTTCTTCTTCTTCTTCTTCTTCTTCTTCTTCTTCTTCTTCTTCTTCTTCTTCTTCTTCTTCTTCTTCTTCTTCTTCTTCTTCTTCTTCTTCTTCTTCTTCTTCTTCTTCTTCTTCTTCTTCTTCTTCTTCTTCTTCTTCTTCTTCTTCTTCTTCTTCTTCTTCTTCTTCTTCTTCTTCTTCTTCTTCTTCTTCTTCTTCTTCTTCTTCTTCTTCTTCTTCTTCTTCTTCTTCTTCTTCTTCTTCTTCTTCTTTCTTCTTCTTCTTCTTCTTCTTCTTCTTCTTCTTCTTCTTCTTCTTCTTCTTCTTCTTCTTCTTCTTCTTCTTCTTCTTCTTCTTCTTCTTCTTCTTCTTCTTCTTCTTCTTCTTCTTCTTCTTCTTCTTCTTCTTCTTCTTCTTCTTCTTCTTCTTCTTCTTCTTCTTCTTCTTCTTCTTCTTCTTCTTCTTCTTCTTCTTCTTCTTCTTCTTCTTCTTCTTCTTCTTCTTCTTCTTCTTCTTCTTCTTCTTCTTCTTCTTCTTCTCACCTGTTGCATTCGACTAGTGTTATATATCCTATAAATCACCTTCACCTTTACAACCACTGTTGTTAATGTCCAGGCATGAGTTTTATGTAGTGCTTTAGATTTGGATGGTCCCTTTTCACCAACATATTACACAGTTCCTTATATAATATTATATATATATATTTTACATTTGCTTGTATTAACAAACTTAATATTTATATGCACTGTATAAAAAATGATAATTTAAAAACAACTTATCTTAAGACCTTTGTGAGACTGTTGCTGGCAGTTTTAGAGACACTTACACTGTAGAACAGTTTCTGAGAGTGAAAGTGAACACGATACAAGTTTTGCCCAATGTTGTTAGATTTATATGTCTCGACATCACTAAGAAGATATCAAAATGTTCTCCCACAATCAATGTATTTCTATTTTGAAGATGTTCATAAGACTGACCTCTGTGCCTTCGTGTAATTGTTATGTTTTAAAAAGATGGATGGAAATAGGCTGAAAATTGGTGACGGATATTGCATACCTAGGATTGACTTCATTAAAGAGAAGACATTTCGTTATTGTTGCTTTTGTTTTTGTTGTGGTTGTTGTAAGGTTACTACTACTTTTGTGACTTTGTATGCAAGAAAATTCAGGGGCTATGGGACATATGCAAATTGAAATACATAAATACATAAATGCATAAATACATACATTGCAGATGCATTTGGATGTGTATGTGGTAAATAAATAAGGAGGTTTACATTCATGGGTGGTTGGTGACTCGCTCGTTGCTGGTAGGGCCTGCTTCTTTGCTTTTACTTTTCCCCATATGATTATAGTCTTGTTCTTTCCTTTTAATTCATTCTGATACTACTGCATAAGGTGGACAGGGTGAATTTCACTGACACAAGTATTAGTATTAATGTGGTCTTAACAACTAGGAATGACAGAGCTCAAAGAATGATTATGATATTTTCGGGTAAACATAAAAAAAAATTAAAAAACCCAAAGAAATCAAATGGAAAAGGAAGAAAACTTTTTTTGTGTGTAAAGATGCCGACGCTTTGAATAATATTTCGTCTGTCTGTCTCATCTTCTCATCAGACAAAGGACATTCAAAAGGAACTGGAAGACGTGACGCACAAGATGTTGGCCGTGGAGCGTCAGCTGGTTCAAGCCGACTCGGGCAAAATTCAGCTGGAAGACACGAAGGACCGACTCGTCACGATCCGCAACCAGCTGGAGGAGAGAAACTGCAAAGGTTTTTGTATACTTGAAATAATACTTGAAGTAATACGAATAGCATAAAGCAAAGTATCCGTACACAGAATTGAGCGTCAGGAAAAGAGAATCCTGGTTTTTCTTAGCATACGGTAGAATATTTTTTGATTGAACTTTTAATTTCATTACACCCACATGCACAACTGAGTTGGTCTCAGGATTTTTTGGGTTTTTTTTGTTTTCATTTTGCCTGGACGGCTGTGTAAACAACCAAGGGATCTATGATTGTCCTTTTCAGGCAATTCATGTTAGGTTCACATAATGATTGTAAGTGTTGCAATGTGCACACAGGAACTCCTTTTTATTGCCCTTTTCTGATGGGATGAAGTGACAATCCACTTACCTGGACCAGGGTATGGGATTCACTCAAAAAAGACTTGAGAAAAACTTTGAAACCTGTTGGGCACAAACCCACGACCTTTTAGTTGAGAGACAGACACCTTGACTCTGAAACTACCGATTCCCCTCCCTACAGCATAATGATGTATCTTGTGATTGCTTTCCATGCTGACAAAATGACTGTCTTTTATAGTACAACAATTTTATTGAAATTTATGCCTGTGTCGTTTCTCAAAAAAAAAAATGTATGAATTCAAAGAATGGATACTGAGCTTCTCTGATGATATCATTGAGAAGGGAATGAACTGCTCCATCCAATAATCAAAAAGACTAAATTTGTCCCATTTTGAGCAAAAATGACTTTCTCACAACCCACTCCTCCCCTATACTGTCTATCATAAGACATCTATTCATTTATTTCAAGATTTTGTAGATGTCTATCATAAGACATCTATTCATTTATTTCAAGATTTTGTAGATAATAATCATATATATATATATATATCATAAAGATAAACACTATTGTGTTCAAAATTTTGATTAATTTTTTTGGATCCAGGACACTGCTGGATCAGACGGTGGCTGAACTCAAACACCAGGTGGCATTGCTGAAACAACGGGAATCCAAAGTGAGCACAGAAAACAAAGAACTGCAACACACAATTCTAGATTTGGAATCTCGATTGAGTCAAGTGCAAGACAGCATAAGCTTAGGATACGAAACGGTTTGTGTGTTTTTTGTCTATTTTGATGAAATCCTATATAAACTTCTTTGTGTATTACTGATGGTTGATTTAGAAAGTATACAGGAATTGTCTCCTCCTCTCACTGAGACAGAGGACAACAGATACAAACAAACAGACACCGGTAGACAGACAAGTTCGAGGTCCCTGTCAGTTTTTGACATTTTGGTTGATAAAACAATTGATAGAGAAACCCATATTTCAGATAGAGAGAGAGAGAGAGAGAGAGAGAGAGAGAGAGAGAGAGAGAGAGAGAGAGAGAGAGAGAGAGAGAGAGAGAGAGAGAGAGAGAGAGAGAGAGAGAGAGAGAGAGAGAGAGAGAGAGAGAGAGAGAGAGAGAGAGAGGAGAGAGGGAGGGAGAGGGAGAGGGAGAGGGAGAGGGAGAGGGGAGGGGGAGGGGAGAGGGAGGGAGGGGGAGGGGAGGGGGAGGGGGAGGGGGAGGGGGAGGGGGAGGGGGAGGGAGGGAGGGGGAGGCGAGAGGAGAGAGGGCGAGAGAGAGAGGAGCGAGGCGAGAGAGAGGCGAGAGAGAGAGAGAGAGACAGAGAGAGAGAGAGAGAGAGAGAGAGAGAGAGAGAGGGGGAGAGGGAGAGGGAGAGACAGAGACAGAAACAGAGACAGAGAGAGATACAGAGAGAGAGAGAGAGAGAGGAGGGAGGGAGAGGAGAGAGACAGAGAGGGAGAGAGAGTGAGAGAAAGAGAAGAGAGACACAGGGAGACATATAAATAGATTGAGTCCCATAAGGCTGGCTGGATAACTTGATAAATAAATTAACGGTTAGAGATATTAGATATCATGAATAGGGAAGACAGATAGAGATAGGATGATTAATGCATTGTCAGGTGATGATGTAATTTTAAACCAGAACTTTTCATTTTCGTTCAATTTTCTATCTATCAGCACAATCAGCAAATGTCAGACGTTGGCAAGCGGTCTCTCATGGATCAGATTACACGTCTGCAGCGTGAAGTGAAGGAGTTGCAATATGAACTATTTAACGTGAGTGAGAGGAGGGACATTGACGTGAAGCGGTACGAAGAACGGAAATTGAGAACGAAAGCCAAATTAATGAAAGCAAGGTGAGTTTTTGGACCCTGTTTATTGGTGGGTTGAAAGGCGCTTTTGGTAGGTCCAGCTTCTTTCCTTTCCATCTATAAGGGAGGAGGAGGGGAGGGTGGGAGGGTCTTGAGGAAAGCATTTCTATCACAAATTGGACAAATCTCGTTTATTATTGAATTACTGGATAGAACAGCTCATTCCCTTCACATGGATACCAAGAAAGTCCAGTTTTGATTCTTTCATTTTATACGATTATTTTAGAAACAATATTGGCCTAGCCTTCAACACTTTGATTGTACCATAAAAGTCGGAAATTTTGTCGAAAGTATAACAAGCTTGTACTCATTTTAATCATCACAAAGTACTCTATCCGAAAAATGTACTTTGGAGGAATTCTTTGAATATCAGGTAAGATCGGCCACAAATTACGGTAGACATTCCGCACACCTGTTATAAGAAAAGTACCATCTGACATGAGTAAGAGTAAAAGGGACCCGGAGCAGTTGAAATGAGTTGACAAGAAATATTTGAGAGCCTCTCAAGATTTATGACGTTTCAACTGTTCTTGTTTAGGTTATATGCGAAAAAACATTCTGATAACTGAAAACAATTGTAAAAATGCGATTTTCTCAAAATGTTAACTTTTGACAGTGATTTGCCTTTTTTTTTCTTTTCTTTTCCCATTGCCCCCAACTTTGGTATATAGCAATTAAGAAGCAAAAGAATTTCACCCACTAGTGATTTTCGATATCTTCAAAGTTTTGCAAATATAAAAACATTTTTGTGATTAAATTTGCCAAAAATTGGAAAGGTTGCTATATGCATTTAAAAAAAATTGATAACATCAAAACCGTTTCATTTGTCAAAAAAACCTACTGGGTGTGGCTAGATATTGAACCGTGTAATGCATGTGTGAAGTTACAGCCAAGATTGTTCAAAACTAAAAAAAGTATATTTGAATTGAAGTTGTGAATTTTTTTGTAATGAAAATCCAAGATGTTGGCGTTCCCTTGGCAACTATATGATAAAATAATTATTTTTACATTCTTTTCAGCTAATTTAGACATGCTGAGTACAATGGTAGTGGTTATAATTGTCTATATCAAATTAAAAAAAATATTTAAAACATGTTCAGGATCCTCTTAACATTTGTCTCTTATATCTTGCCTTTTGCTCTTGATTCCACTGAAAATCACATCGTAGTAAAATGCAATCAATGGAGGCGATCATTCAGTGATTTCTCTTTCGTACTCATAGATAGCTTGTTAGGTAATGTGTGGATTTGGCTTATTTGACTGCCTCATTGATAATTTCTTTGTCTTGTGCCATCTTACTTTCTTTGTTTGGTTTTTTTTTTGTGTCTTTGTTTAGTTGGCATTAACTTTGGCCATGTTGGGCAGTTATCAAAGGGTTCATTACTGTAAACAATCTTCTTTCTGCAACACCTGTCACCAGTCACCTGTCATCTGTCATCATGGCCCTGTCAGTTGGTTGGTGCCTCCCACTTCTTGCCACGACAGGCTGCATTCAAATCAGGAAGTTTTAATTTTAATTGATTTTTATAAAGGAGGAGCTCTACTTTCATTCTTTTATAGTGTTGTATTTCAGGATTTTTCCAGCATACCAATGATATCAGCATCAGGGAAATAATGTAGCCAGTAGCCTGTTTCTCACCCCCATGGTCATATCGGTCTCCTTCTCAAGCTCTTTAGCTTGTCTGTCTGTGATTTGTTTGCCCATGTATTTAGCTATAGATACAAAGACAGTATGAAATCACAACTTTAAAAGAAATAAAGAAAGAATATCATCGGGGAAACTGTCTAAACGCTTGAGCCCATGATATATTGAGTTTTGAGATTTGTGCTTTAAATGTGCTTCTTTCATGGCTCATTTGATGATTTAGGTGATGGTGTTGACACTGCACCACGGGGCAAACAATCTCCTTGAAGCAGATTACCGGCCAAGTCGGAAGTGGTTCCGAAGAACCTCAACGGCCAAGTGTCCGTGGTCAGGGCGAGCCTCAAAAGTCAGAGGATATCGGTCGTGGCCAGGTCTGGAGAGGGATGGGCTCCACCAGGCGTCACAGCCCAAGATACACTACAAGATGACTAAAAGCAGAACAAATTCCATACCGGCTCGGTCGTCGCCCGGGTTAACAAGGGCCGCCACTACACTTCGGCACCAGGGTGGAAGTGGAAAATATGCGACTGGTGCCACTAAAGATAAGATATGTGCTAGGCGCAACAACATAACCATTGGTATGTGGAACGTCAGGACGCTAAATGCTCCTGGTAAAGTAGAAGAACTAACACATGCATTGAGAAAATATAACTGGAACATCATTGGATTATGTGAGATGAGATGGAAGAGTATAGGAGAAACATCAACCCATGAAAGCCACAAGCTTTACTACAGTGGTAGGGATGACAGACACGAAGAAGGTGTCGGTTTTCTCGTGCACAAGGACACAGCAGGTGCAGTGATGGGATGCCGGCCAGTTTCCAGCAGGCTCATCACAATTCGTCTCCGGGCATCACCCTTCAACATCACAATAGTGCAAGCATACTCGCCAACCACTTCGCACTCTGATGAAGAAGTTGAAGATTTCTATAATCAAGTGCAAGAAGTCATTGATGAAACACCAAAAAAGGACATTCTTGTTGTACAAGGGAACTGGAATGCCAAGATCGGAGTAGATACACAGAAAGACTGGAAAGACACATGCGGACGCTATTGTAACACAAAACTAACGAGAGAGGTTAAGACTGCTAGAATTCGCCACATTCAATGACCTGAAAGTGACCAACACATTCGGCCATCATAAGGCATCTAGACGGTGGACCTGGCACAGCCCAAACGGCACCCACCACCAGATAGACTACATCCTGGTGAGAAGACGCTTCCATACATCAGTCAACACTGCCAGGACACGCAGCTTCCCGGGAGCGGATATCAACAGCGACCACGAACTAGTCATGATGACCTTCCGCTTACACCTCAAGAAGATGAAGAAGCAGGGCCACACTAGAATAAAGTTTGACCTGGAGAAATTGCAAGACCCAAAAGTGGCACAAATTTTTAAGGCTAAGATTGGAGGCAAATTCGCACCACTCCTAATACTCGACGCAGACGGCAGTGATATAGACACTTTCATTGACACTTTCAACACCGCAGTGACCGAGACGGCCAATGAAGTCCTCGGCAAGAAGCGGCCCATCAAGAAGCCTTGGGTCACACAGGACTTGCTGAAACTATGTGACAAAAGGAGTGAACTAAAGAAGTCAAAGTATGACAGTGAAGATGGAGCAAAGCAGTACAGACAAGCAGACAAGATGGTGAAGAAGGGCATGCAGGAAGCAAAAGAGGAATGGATCTCGGCTCAATGCAACGATATCGAACGTAACCTCAATTTAAACAACACCCGGAAAGCGTATCAAATAGTCAAACACCTTATGAGCAGCAAACATGGACGGCCCAATGCCGTTCTCGACAAAAACGGGAAGTGCCTGACCGAGAGCAAAGAGATCATACACAGGTGGACAGAGTATTGCTCAGACCTCTACTCTCTCCGCGCAGTAGGCGACACAGAAAAGCTCAACACACATCCGACAACAGACACAGAGAATTTCCCCATCCTTCGAGAAGAAGTGGAGGAAGCAGTGAAATCTCTGAAGAAAGGAAAAGCTGCAGGCATAGACAATATCCCAGGAGAACTTGTCCAAGCAGGGAGTGAGGCCATGATAGACGCTTTAAGTGTAATCTGCCAGAAGATCTGGGAGTCAGGAAGATGGCCGACTCAATGGACCCAGTCTTTAGTAATCACCCTTCCCAAGAAAGGAAACCTACAGCAGTGCAACAACTACCACACAATCAGTCTCATTTGCAATCCTAGCAAAGTTATGCTCAGGATCATACTGAACAGACTGAAGCCGCAGGCCGAGGCAATCATAAGTGAGGAGCAGGCAGGATTTAGAGCAGGGCGCAGTACAACTGAGCAGATATTTAACCTCAGAATTCTGTGCGAACGATACCTTCAACACCAACAAGAGCTCTACCACGTATTCATAGACTTCAAGAAAGCTTTCGATAGAGTGTGGCATGCTGCACTCTGGGCGACCATGAACCACTACAACATCAACGCCAACATTATCCGTGTCATACAGAACCTCTATAACAAGGCCAGCAGTGCAGTATATCTAAACGGGGAGGTTGGAGACTGGTTCAGAACCACTGTTGGAGTGAGACAAGGGTGCTTGCTCTCTCCGACCCTTTTCAATGTCTTCCTCGAAAAAAATTATGACAGACGCACTCGACGGCCACCAAGGAACAGTGAGCATTGGTGGAAGAACAATCACAAACCTGCGCTTCGCAGATGATATTGACGGACTCGCAGGCACAGAGCAAGAACTGAATAATCTGGTCAGAAGACTAGATACATCTTCCGCAGCATACGGCATGGAAATCAGTACAAGCAAGACAAAACTGATGACCAACAGTGACACTGGAATCCATACTGACATCATCGCCAACGGAGAGAAGCTTGAAACTGTGCACAAGTTTAAATATCTGGGAGCAATACTGTCGGACGAAGGATCAAAACCTGAAGTATTAACAAGGAGTGCAATGACAACATCCGCATTAGCCAAGATGGGAACCGTCTGGAAAGACAACAAAGTCTCCCTTAGCTCAAAGTTAAAACTTATGCGCTCCCTTGTTCACTCAGTGTTTCTTTACGCCTGCGAAACATGGACACTAACTGCAGATATAGAGAAGAGAATACAGGCAACAGAAATGAGGTGCTTTAGAAGACTGCTCGGTATCTCTCACAAAGACCATATCAACAATGAAGAAGTCAGAGACAGAATAAGACAAACCATTGGTCCTTACGAAGACCTCCTCACCACTGTCAAAAGGCGCAAAATGAAATGGTTTGGACACTTGGTGAGAGAAGGAGGGCTTCCAAAAACCGTGCTTCAAGGAACTGTCAGAGGAGGTAGGAGAAGAGACAGACAAAAAGAAGAGATGGGAGGACAATATCACTGAATGGACGGGCCTGAAGCTAAGTGAGCTGATGAGACGGGCGGAGGACAGGAAGGAGTGGAGAAGACTGGTTATTTGGTCATCGGTAGCGCAACTTGTTTTTCATTTTGCAATCTGCTTTCCATTCACTTTGAGATACCTATGGTGAATAGAGAAAATTTTCATCAATCGTCTTCAACAAATCCCAAATTTGGTAGATTAGTTGAAATGTCTGATACTTGCACATAAAATTTGTGTTGTTTTTAAAAGCATTATCTATGACTCACTTTCTGCAATTGGCATTTCTGTAAGTGACCATTAGTAAATATCTACAGTTTGTTTTAGTCGGCAAGCACTCCCGGTAGGTCCTAATTTTTCCATTCCTTCTTTCTTGCTGTTTCCTTTTAATACACCCTGAAATCACTGCATATAGTGGACTGGGTAAAGTATTATTGATTTATTAAATGCTTGTTTTTTACATTCAACTGCAATTGTTTTTGTTAATCAATTTGAAAGAAGGCTATTTTTCTTCCCTTTTATCTATTATAATATTTTAACCTGCTTCATATATTATGGCCTCGTTATTTCCTTTGAATTTCTTTGTTTTAAAATATAACTATGTTCTTCCCACAGAGATTTCTACTCAACAGAACGTTCAAAGTACACAGACCACATGAAGCACTTGGAAGAAGATCTGCGCCTCACACGGGCAACGCTCTCTAAGGAAGTGGAATGGCGAGACAAAATGGACGATAGCTACAAAGATTTACTGCGAGAAAAGCGGGAAATGATTACTCAGTAAGCAAACCTTGATGTCAGCTGCATCTTCATTTACATACTCGCCTTGTTGAGTCTTATTATTGTAGAATTAGCCAAATTGAGATGCACTGTATCTATATATTTTGTTTAATACTTCAATTAAAAAAACTAATTTTTCTCACATGAAATTATTTTTTTTTATTCCATACACTTCTTTAAAGCCTGTATTTCATATCATGCGTTGAGTTTAGTAAACAGTTTATCCATTTTCATAATTGATGTAAAAATAATTGAAAAAAGTTATTTAATGTCAAACTACAGGTCAGATATTTTAAAGTGGATTTTACAATAACTTTTACATAATTAATATTACATTTGAATAATATTTTCTTGGAAAGATGCTATTTCTACAGCAACTATGTATATTGTCAAAGATTGGATTCTATATAGTTTTCTTTGAAGATAAAGACAGAGAATTCAGGCTGGTTTTTTACCACTATCAAGATAAAAATTCTTCTTTTATTGTTTACAAGATTTGGTTGCATGAATTTATGTGTTTTTAGATTTGATGTATCGTTCACCTCTTTGTGTGAGGATAAAGTCTTATTTATCTTGCGACTTAAGTTTGTGAGACAAAAGTTGTTTGTTTCTTCTTTTTTATTTTTCATTTTTTATATGAATTGTTATCAGTGAAGACGTAATATTCTGCTTAAAGATTATTTAATATATGATGGACATGAATCTAAAATATTGGAAATGATGATTTTGTAAATTTGTAAAAGAGACATTAATTCTATGTTTCCCTCAGGCATGATATCCGTAGTTCAGATCCCAAACTAAGGTGATTAGACGCTAACTGTTTGAAGTACAAAATAACAGACATGAAGAATGAAATATTTGAACTCATAGTTTGGATTTAACAATCAGTTGCAAATGGACAAATAAAGGAACTGAGAAGATGTACTCTAACTCAAATGTTTACTAGTGTATCTTATCTTTTAACAGATTTCACCTCTTGATAGTAATGATAGTGTGTTATCTTTTGTTATGTACTCTTCTTCTGATTGATTACGATCAAATTTTTACATGTATTCTTTTTCTTATTCTTATTCTTATTCTCAGTTTTATTCTCAATCTTATTCTTATTCTTATTCTTATTCTTATTCTTATTCTTATTCTTATTCTTATTCTTATTATTATTATTCTTATTATTATTATTATTATTATTATTATTCTTATTATTAGTTGTATTTTTATTTTATTATTACTGTTATTATTATTATTATTGTTATAATTATTATTATTATTATTATTATTATTATTATTGTTATTATTATTATTATTATTATTATTATTTATTATTATTATTATTATTATTATTATTATTATTATTATTATTATTATTATTATTATTATTATTATTATTATTATTATTATTATTTATTATTATTTTATTATTATTATTATTATTATTATTATTATTATTATTATTATTATTATTTATTATTATTATTATTATTATTATTTTTTATTATTATTATTATTATTATTATTATTATTATTATTATTATTATTATTATTATTATTATTTTCATTATTTTCATTATTATTATTATTATTATTATTATTATTATTTATTATTTATTATTATTATTATTATTATTATTATTATTATTATTATTATTATTATTATTATTATTATTATTACAGTGGAACCTCTCTAATTGGGAAACTTGGCTAAGTGGGAAGAAATCCCATAAAACGGACATTTTTCTATATATGTTACCCCTAAATGGGAAAGGTACTCAGTTAGTCGGGAAAAATTTCCATGGGCTTGTTTTGAATATCATCACCATTTCCTCAAAAATTACTTATTCCAGCACTCACTTGTCAACCAAATTTGGTTTCCATGTTAGGAAAACATAGATTATTATATCTACATTAGTGTTAAATGTGTTATACATTACATGATGTGCACATGATGTCGCAAAGTGCCCCTTCACAATGACCATAAGCTAGACACACCAGACATCCATCACAAAGATGTGAAATCAGGCATTAAGTTAGACCTTTGTCGTCAATGTAGCAATACAGTACGGTAAAATCAGGCATCAAGTTGGACTATGGTCATCCATGTAACAATACAGTATGGTAAAATCAGGCATCAAGTTGGACTATGGTCATCCATGTAACAATACAGTACGGTGAAATCAGGCATCAATTTGGACTATGGTCATCCATGTAAGAATACAGTACGGTAAAATCAGGCATCAATTTGGACAATGGTCATCCATGTAACAATACAGTACGGTGAAATCAGGCATCAAGTTGAACCATGGTCATCCATGTAACAATACAATACGATGTTGGCATGGGGTGGCGTTTAGAAAGCAGACTTGTGCACTGTCAGAGCATTTCATTGCCCGCTTGACCTGTCAATCACAAGGATGGACAGTGAGGAGATTTAACAGTCCAGTGTGCATTCTTGATTACAAGTTTTATCTATCTACCGCCCAACGAAGCTCGACTGAGTGTGACACCACTCATGAATGCTCTCTTTGTTTTGATCAACTGGTCCTGTGGCTACTTGTTCATTTCATGCTGTATCGTATCACTTAGCAACTGTGTCCTGTGGCTACTTGTTCATTTCATGCTGTATCGTATCACTTATCAACTGATCCTGTGGCTACTTGTTCATTTCATGCTGTATCGTATCACTTATCAACTGATCCTGTGGCTACTTGTTCATTTCATGCTGTATCGTATCATTATCAACTGATCCTGTGGCTACTTGTTCATTTCATGCTTATCATCACTTATCAACTGGTCCTGTGGCTACTTGTTCATTTCATGCTGTATCGTATCACTTATCAACTGGTCCTGTGGCTACTTGTTCATTTCATGCTGTATCGTATCACTTATCAACTGGTCCTATGGCTACTTGTTCATTTCATGCTGTATCGTATCACTTATCAACTGGTCCTGTGGCTACTTGTTCATTTCATGCTGTCGTATCCTTATCAACTGGTCCTGTGGCTACTTGTTCATTTCATGCTGTATCGTATCACTTATCAACTGATCCTGTGGCTACTTGTTCATTTCATGCTGTAGCGTATCACTTATCAACTGGTCCTGTGGCTACTTGTTCATTTCATGCTGTATCGTATCACTTATCAACTGGTCCTGTGGCTACCTGTTCATTTCATGCTGTATCGTATCACTTATCAACTGGTCCTGTGGCTACTTGTTCATTTCATGCTGTATCGTATCACTTATCAACTGGTCCTGTGGCTACTTGTTCATTTCATGCTGTATCGTATCACTTATCAACTGGTCCTGTAGCTACCTGTTCATTTCATGCTGTATCGTATCACTTATCAACTGGTCCTGTGGCTACTTGTTCATTTCATGCTGTATCGTAGCACTTATCAACTGGTCCTGTGGCTACCTGTTCATTTCATGCTGTATCGTATCACTTATCAACTGGTCCTGTGGCAACTTGTTCATTTCATGCTGTATCGTATCACTTATGGAAGAGCTTATATACCTCAAACTGTTGAGGAAAATAAAAATCTCTACGTCCCCGATAAATCAGGAAACCGGCTAATGGAACAACATTACAATCCACCATGATTTCCCAATTAGAGAGGTTCCACTATATTTTTTTATTATTATTAATAGTATATATCGAATCCCATGCACTGGAAGGTAGAATGGGAACAGATAAAAAGAAAGAAAGAAGAAAGGTTAATATTCTTTTTTAAATTATTATTATTCGTATTATTAATACTATTATTATTCGTATTATTATTATTATTATTATTATTATTATTATTATTATTATTATTATTATTATTATTATTATTATTATTATTATTATTATTATTATTATTTGTATTATTTGTACTTTCAGATTTAAAATTAGTTTTGTTATTCTTATTATCATCATCACTATATCTCTATTTTCCTATATCCTTTGTCAATTCCTTTGCTTCCTTTTGAAATAGTTTTTATTTTTTTATTTTTTCAAGATTTAGGCCATGTCTAAAAACCTCTTATGGTTGCCCCTGAAGTTGTAGTGTTTCCACACAGTTTTCTTTCTTTTTCTTTCTTCATTTTTCTCTTTGATATCTTCATGGCTCGTCTCATCTTCTCTCTCACCTTTTTAATAATTCGCCTTTTCATGTCTCTTGAGCATTTTCCTCACATTTACGCTATCAATTGTTGATTTCCTCATATATGTGTAGCTTTCTCTCTTGTTCTTCTTCAATTTCCTGTCCTTCCATAAATAACCATTCAAGAAAAACTTATCCTGCAGACATATTATGACTTCACTACGGAACAGAAGATCTGCTCTTCTTTTGATAGTCATCAGCATCACTTTTATTAAGCATCAAGGTGTTAGAGTCTTTTGTTACTACATGCCTATACTAGTAGAGTTGGGGAATACTTACCCTCAGGAATGTGCATGTTGCCGTAGCTTTGTATGGATTGTTAGTTGTTTTCTTTCTTTTTTTTTTTTATCCCTTAGGGAATAGTTATGATCCTAGGTGTGGTTTTAGTAGCATTGACGCTTTTATTCATACACCAATCTTTCTTGTTTATTTTCTTTTATACTATAGAAAACGTTCTAGTGTCTAGAATATCTCAAGTATGAAATGAATGCACAACCCTTCAGCTTATAGAAAACAAATTTATTTGTTTAGAAAAATGCAGATCTATAGTTTATCTCAACAATTTATTGGAAGAAAAAAAATGTTTTTAATTGAAGGCCGTTCCAGCAACTGCTAATGAAACTGTTGATGGCTTGTATTGTTTTTGTTTGTGCAAGCAAAAACATACAAACGGAACAAAAAAGAAACCTGCAAGATTTATAAATCAAGGAAAATAAGAATAAAGAGAAAGAAAAAAGATGCATGTAAAGAATTAACTAACTAGCCGTGATCAGGAGGAAGAAAGGAAAGAGAGAAAGTCGTTCTGTTTTTCTTTTTTTCTCTCTGGAATTTAACCCCCCTTTATTTTTTCTTCTTCTCTCATTCCGTGTGTATCCAATCATGTGATCACTGCTCCTACTTCCATGGCTCTATCTGTCCAAGGTAAGCATTGGCTATGGTTCAACGGTTCAACGGTTCAATGGTTCAATGTAAAGACAAGCAGTGAGGCAAGGGGCATGTCAGAAGTTAATGACACAAGATAATATGAAAGACCCATAGGAAGAAAGACGAGACAAATACAGAATAGACAGAAAATCCAGGCCACCATGGGGATCGAACCTGTGACCTCTGCGTCGGCACCCAGAGCGTAGTTAGCCCGATTGGTAGCACGCTTTCTTTTAATGGCGAGGCGATGGGTTCCGACGCAGAGGTCGCAGGTTCGATCTCCATGGTGGCCTGGATTTTTTTCTGTCTATTCCTTGTGTTTGTCTCGTCTTTCATATTATCTTGTGTCATTACATTAACTTGGTTCAATGTAATGACTTTAATGCTTCACAGGCAGACACTGTGTTTGTCCATCAATTAACAGAGAGCAGAGAGAGAGAGAGAGAGAAAGAGAGAGAGCGATGTTGTCTGTATATGTTTAGGCCGTTGTTTTGTTTTGCTGATTAGTTGATGTTTATTCTTTTTGCTTTTAAGTTGAGGGGGGTGAGGGGAGGGAGGGGAGGGAGTTAATTAGTCGACCCACTCAAAATTTCTTCTAATCCTAAGACTCTGTGTTCCTTCAAAAAGACGCCCAACAAGCATTTCCCCATTCCACCAGATGCACATGGGTATCTGCATCAGTTAGAAAGTAAAACCTGCAAAATATTAGCATCCTGTTCCATCTGGAGACCATGTACGGTCACTAGCTCTGTTTAACACTATAGAAACGGGTGTTAGCTCCAGTTCTATGGGTCATAACGGCTGTGAAGGAATTATGTTTGGCATCATGCAAATTGCATTCCAACCCATCCGCATTTCTTTATTAATCTTCAAATCTCTGTAAACAACAGAAAAACAGATACAAGAATACGGGAGAAACAAAGCGTAAATTCATGAGAAAGTCACCAAAGCTAGAGCTACATATAAATAAAATTGAACTCAAAGTAAAGTAAGTAGATCTCCGAATTTCGACTGAAATAAATCATATAAAAATGCGATAATCATCTTGAAATAAAAGTTATTGTCTAATCTCACAATTTTGATTCATTCTCAAAACCATATTATATCGAAATGTAAAAGTTTTATTGAAAAGTTACTCTTTTAAAAGCTAATTTTAGAAATCATGCGATTTTTGAAAGTGCCAATATATAGATTAAAGACAATTAACATTGATGACATAGAATGCAAATGAAAGGGCAGCCAGAAAAGGGAATTTTAAGACAATATTGATTATGATATCAACATGCACCCGTTATCATGCACACTGACTGGGGGGGTTGGCAAGGGTTTCTGGTGGATCCCACCTCTTTAGGGCCTTCCATTTACTCTTCCACACAACTTTACCCTTGCTGTTAACTCATTCTGAGATGGCCGTAAATGTTGGACAGGGTAAATTATTCAGTGAAACTAGTATCTGTATTGCTGGTTGTTATTGGTATCAGCAAAGCAAGTTGATGAAACAGAGTTATCATCTGAGACAGCTAAGACAGTCATTATGTGACATCGATCTCTCTCTCTCTGTCTCTCTGTCTCTCTGTTGTGCTGTGACTATATTAATATTGGGATGCCATGTTTCTTACAAAGTCAATTGTTATTATTAAAGCCTGCCCACATTTTGTGGACGCAAGTGGGCAAGATGATGGTGTGGTGTTAGGGACAAAGAGATATGGTAGGGGTGGGGGTGGGTGGCATGGATAAAGGGGTGTGGGGGTGGAGGCAGGGATTTTGAGAGCGTGAGAGTGTGTATTCTTTAATATGTGTTCCATACTAACTCCTTTCACACGTATTTTGCTGTGTTTCCTAGAAAGCTTTTTGTCCTAAATATATATTATATATATATATATATGACTACTATGTACTATTAACATCTTGCTCGTCTGTTTTCACGATTGTCTAGAAATTACAAAGTTTACTATGTAAGTTTGTTAATTTGTGGACATTTTCTCTTAACCAAATACACACACTGAAAATAAAACATGGAAATAATTCCAAACATTTTTACTTTTTCTTTACCAATTTATTTTCTCCTTTTTAAAAAAAATTGAGATGAGCTTTCTTCATTTAAATCTAGATCTTGCTTAGAAAAAATTCATTTAACATTTGACTAGCAGGT
>JAXRKP010000973.1:30000-47500 GCA_037039925.1 Doris montereyensis | reverse complement strand
AGAATTTTTATTTCCCCTTATTAGAGGAGTTGGAGAGGGGGGGGGGGGGGTAGTACTAGAGATAATGGAGAGGAAAAGTTATTTTCCACTTAGAATATGAGGACTGCTTCGGGTGTTCATCTACATCTGTTTGTAATTGGTACAAAGGTAATGTTGAGGGGATTAAATCAGTTGATGCTACTGCGAAGTCCTTTAATTTTGTTCCCTTTAACTGTTGCCTAGCCAACACATCATTTGGCAATTTGGCAATAAAGTTCTGATTTGTGAGTCCATGTTGATTAGTTGGAGGTATACTTTCCGCTGTTTTGTTTTTGTTGTATATAGTCCATTCTTTTTTTTCATTTAGGTTGTTTAGGGAGTGAGTTGGGGTTGTAGAATTGTTTGGAGAGGATAGTAGAGGGCGCGTTTGTTGGTGTGAAAAATATATTTATATAGATATTGTCATGTTTGACATAAATCTAACTTTCCCATCAGATTGGATGGTAAAAAATTGAGAGACACCCTAACAAGGCATGTTGGTTGTTTGTCCGTTCACCTCTAAGCCAAAAGGGAGACGGAAGTCTTTAATGCACAATAACTTTGTACACTTCATATAAAAGAGTGACACACACTCTCATCCAATCGTACACTCGTCCATTCACAATTTCAATATATTACAGTTATCTTCTTAGTGTATTTCTTAAAAGTATGAGGAATGTTGCCGTGCTGAAAGAGCTTCATGTTCAATATAATGAAATCAAGTCTTTCTTTTTCTCTTGATTTTCCGTTCATAGAGAATGAGTAATGTCCCCTGTTGACCATAATAGAACAGGGCTCGAAACAGTCTTGATTAGGTTTGGGACCCAAATGATATGACGGGGTCATGGTCATCACATTGAACCTCCACAGCAGTTCTTGGACGGACAGCTTCAGCGGCAACAACAACAGCAACAACAACAACAGCAACACAAACACACATGACATGATAAAGATACTAATGGCGGGGGGCGAGAATGGTGTGAGAGATACGTCAGGACGAGTAAACAAGGCGCCATGACGGTTCTGTCATCAGCCAAGGATTTCTGGTGGCTAGCTTGTACTTAGATAAATGGCAGAAACATGGATGATTTTGATGTTTGATGATGTCGTTGTCGTCCATATTGATTTTTGAGGATGCCATCTCATCCATCTTGATGTTTGGTGATTTCATCATCATCATCATCTATTTTGATGTTAGATGATGTCGTCATCAACTATTTTGATGTTTAAATCTTGTTCATGTATATTTTTTTATGGCATATGGGGAAATTGAAAATTGATCTAATATTTTCTTCTTTTGTTATTGATCATTTTTTCCTTATCACTCACTGCCGTACACTACAGTTCAAACGACTGAGAAATGCCGGCACTTTGATACTCTAATTTTAAAAAAACATCACTGTGATCATGCTTTTTAAGGTAGAGACATAATTCAAAAAAAACTTTTTTTCAGAATAAAACTATGTTCCAGAAGATGTTAACAGTTTCTGTATGTGAATTTTTATCTATTCTGGAAAACAATATGAACAAACGAATGAAAGATCAGAAAAGTCAATAAACAATTCAAGGGAAACAACCCATCTTCAATAAACTATTTTTGGTAGTAGATTTAGATTTAGGCATATCATCTATTGTTTGACTTCTTTCCAGATTGAGCATCACAAATATTAATATCTAATGCTTCAAAATCATATTTTCTTTTAGATTTAAGAGGGTTACGAATAACAGGGTTACCGAATAACGGAGTTAACAATAACGGTTACGAATAACAGGGTTACGAATAACAGGGTTACCGAATAACAGGGTTACCGAATAACAGGGTTACCAAATAACGGGGTTACTGAATAACAGGGTTACCGAATAACAGGGCTCCGTGTTAGGTCCCATTCTGTTTACCTTATACACCAAAGAAGTAGTTCAAATGAAACAAAAACATTATGTTATATACCATCTCTATGCTTACAACACTTAGTACAAACATCAATGACCTTTCCCATAACACTGTAATTCTTGAAAATTGCATCTCAGACATAAAAGATTATATGACCAAAAACAAACTCCAACTAAATGAATCCAAAACAGAATGCCTGGTCACGAAAAGACCATCCGAAAAAAGAATTAGTGAAAACAATGTTATAACCAATGTAAATGGCAATGACATTATTCCAAAGGACACCGCCAAAAATTTGGGTGTAGTTTTTGATAAATATTTGTTGATGTTAAACAAATTTTAACTTATTATGTCGAACTCTCTTAAAATTGAGCAGAATTAATTTGATTAGAAAGTATGTATC
Organism: Doris montereyensis; assembly: GCA_037039925.1. Taxonomy (NCBI): domain Eukaryota; kingdom Metazoa; phylum Mollusca; class Gastropoda; order Nudibranchia; family Dorididae; genus Doris; species Doris montereyensis. The sequence continues at coordinate 45,188 of JAXRKP010000973.1, read as the reverse complement.
AAACAGAGTTGTAATCAGTTTTATTATATCATTGTTTTTTTTTCAAAAATGGACTACTGCAACGCCGTTCTTTTGGTCTCCTTCTGAAAGGCTGAGAAAGCTACAGAGAATTCAAACTTTCGCTGCCAAAATTGTTTTCAAAAAGAAAAATCTCATCACATCTCACCACTTCTCCACTCCCTCCACTGGCTTTCCGTGAAGCAAAGAATTGAATATAAAATTGCGACTTGGCATACAAATGCCTCAATGATTCTGGACCTAAGTACCTAACTGAACTTTTACGTAAAAAGACCCCCATAAGAAATTTGCACTCCTCCAATGACACAGTTTTAGAACTTCCAAGAATGTGTCTAAAATCCTATGGTGAGCTAGGCTTTTGAATTCTTTGCCCCAAAAATTTGGAACAGTCTGCCTCCGCAGACCAAATCGAAGGAAAACCCTTAAGTCCTTCAAAAGATCTTTCAAACACCACCTGTTTTTTAATGCAAACCCACTAACTAATTGTACATGCATTGTTAGTAAATAGTTCAAGTAATTATTTTTATTTGTTGTACTTTTTTCCTCTTGTAATTTTATTTAAATTATTTTATTTCTGTTTGCAGCACAATTTTATAATCTTCTTGTATTGAAATCAGATCTTATTTCATTGACATTCTTTATGTGTTGTCTGTACTATGACATGTCACTGTAAAGCGTTAAGAGGTTAGTCTAATGTTGATGATAAGCGCTATAGAAATGTATTTTATTATTATTTTATTATATAATAATAATGTTATGCCATGTCTCCATGCAAATGAGTCGACTACACGTGTAAGAAATGCCAATACCAAAAGATATCACGAAATAGTAGAAATAAATAAGAAAGTCAATACCTTAATGACAGGTGTCAAGTTTGGCAGTCAACAGTTTATTGATGGGACCCGGTATGTGTTGTAAAGGCAGTGAGTGAGTTAGTGAAAATTGAACGTGGGAATACTATTTTTATTTTTAGAAGAGTGTAAATTTGTGTTATAGCAATAATGATGTTTCTTTTCTCTTCAATTTGTACATCTGAAACTTTACATTTTAGTGCAGCATCTAATGACGATAAAAATTATTATCAATTTTCCCATTCTTGTTCATTAGTAAGTATGCACATCATTTTGTAGATCAAATTTTCTTCCAAGAGCTTTATTGTGTAAACAAAATCTAATTGTTTTGTCTATTTGACATAAATTTCAAACCAAAATTATGACGGGATTTAATGGTTTTGTGTTTTTCCTCATTTGATTTGTATGACTGAGTAAGTAACACATCAAGTATGATACAGATGTTAGAATCTTTGTAAAGATCTATATCATATCCATATTTATTACTTTCATCAGGCCCTATAGCCTCACTGTTTATATTTAACCAAAGGAAATAGCCGCTTGAAAAAGATGTGTAGTTTTGAGAGTGCTACTCCAATGCTTGTCATTAAGTTTGATATTATCTTCAGATTCTTGCTAACATTGATATGTTCTTGTGCTTGAATCTACGTTTTGAAATACTACTTGTGTTGTTACCCTGATCCCCATACAGATATTATAAAATGGAAATTCTTTTTCATGAAAATATTGTGGGAATTTTAAAATTATTTTTATATGTCCTTTTTATTAATCACTTCAATGATTTAAGAGATGAATGAACTTTGCTTGAGTTTAAAAAAAGAAGTGAAAGTGCTGAAAATATTTGAACATTATGTAATTGAAGAAGAAATCATCAAGAATATATTAATTGTTTGCATTTGATTACAAGGTTTACATATTTGAATGAAATAGGGATCAGTTTATGTTCATTTTGTTTTTCTCTCTTGTTTTGTTTTGTTTTGTTTGTTCTTTTGATTAAGTATTTGCAATTTTCCACACAAAAGTGTATGACAAGTGTGAAAGTATGAAAAGTGTGAAAAGTATGAAAAGTGTGAAAAGTGTGAAAAGTATGAAAAGCGTGAAAAGTATGAAAAGTGTGAAAGTACAACATTGTATAATGACAAGTAGTTTCCCTTGCAGGCATGTCTTCCAAATTTGACAACTGACATATTTTCGCTGATGGAAATAAGCCACGGTTCTTGATTTTATGGTGTACAAATATATACTGTATTGTATTATAATGTGATATAATGGAATACTACGAGAGTGATGATATTGAAAATCCTAAAAATTGTTTATAAGTTTAGTGAGTACAAGAGCAAAAGTCGATCTTCTTTCAGAGAAATGAAGAGAGTTCTCCATTGATTGCTGATGTGAGGAAAAGGACAACAAACATGTAAACATATATTGATCTTAAATGCAAGTACAAATCAGAAGTTTGAAATTTGTTAACGTTCTGAGTTTGTTTCTCAAACCTCAAATAATAGTGTCAGGTGTCCATTTGTCTAATTTTACTGTTTATTTAAAGTGTACTTGGTTTGTTTGTTTTTTTGTCAGTTTGCTTTTTTTGGCTGTTTAAAAGGCTTTCTTGAGGTTATTCGTTTTGTTTTTGTTTTTGAGTTTCAGGACTTTGGGTGTGTGTGGTGGTGGAGTTTTTTCCTGGGGAAGGAAGGATGTGTGTGGTGGTGGAGTTTTTTCCTGGGGAAGGAAGGATGTGGGTGGTGGTGGAGTTTTTTCCTGGGGAAGGAAGGATGTGTGTGGTGGTGGAGTTTTTTTCCTGGGGAAGGAAGGATGTGTGTGGTGGTGGAGTTTTTCCTAGGGAAGGAAGGATGTGTGTGGTGGTGGTGGAGTTTTTTCCTAGGGAAGGAAGGGTGTGTGTGGTGGTGGAGTTTTTTCCTGGGGAAGGAAGGATGTGTGTGGTGGTGGAGTTTTTTTCCTAGGGAAGGAAGGATGTGTGTGGTGGTGGAGTTTTTCCTAGGGAAGGAAGGATGTGTGTGGTGGTGGAGTTTTTTCCTAGGGAAGGAAGGATGTGTGTGGTGGTGGAGTTTTCCTAGGGAAGGAAGGATGTGTGTGGTGGTGGAGTTTTTTCCTGGGGAAGGAAGGATGTGGGTGGTGTGTGGTGGTGGAGTTTTTTCCTAGGGAAGGAAGGATGTGTGTGGTGGTGGAGTTTTTTCCTAGGGAAGGAAGGATGTGTGTGTGTGGTGGTGGAGTTTTTTCCTAGGGAAGGAAGGATGTGTGTGGTGGTGGAGTTTTTTCCTAGGGAAGGAAGGGTGTGTGTGGTGGTGGAGTTTTTTCCTGGGGAAGGAAGGATGTGGGTGGTGGTGGAGTTTTTCCTGGGGAAGGAAGGAAGGATGTGTGTGGTGTGTGGTGTGGAGTTTTCCTGGGGAAGGAAGGATGTGTGTGGTGTGTGGTGTTTTTTTCCTGGGGAAGGAAGGATGTGTGTGGTGTGTGGTGGTGGAGTTTTTCCTGGGGAAGGAAGGAAGGATGTGTGTGGTGTGTGGTGGTGGAGTTTTTTCCTGGGGAAGGAAGGAAGTGTGTGGGTGGTGGTGGAGTTTTTTTCTGGGGAAGGAAGGAAGGATGTGTGTGGTGTGTGGTGGTGGAGTTTTTTCCTGGGGAAGGAAGGATGTGTGTGGTGGTGGTGGTGGAGTTTTTTCCTGGGGAAGGAAGGATGTGTGTGGTGTGTGGTGGAGTTTTTCCTGGGGAAGGAAGGAAGGATGTGTGTGGTGGTGGAGTTTTTCCTGGGGAAGGAAGGATGTGTGTGGTGGTGGAGTTTTTTTCCTGGGGAAGGAAGGAAGGATGTGTGTGGTGGTGTGTGGTGGTGGAGTTTTTCCTGGGGAAGGAAGGATGTGTGTGGTGTGTGGTGGTGGAGTTTTTCCTGGGGAAGGAAGGAAGGATGTGTGTGGTGGTGGAGTTTTTCCTGGGGAAGGAAGGAAGGATGTGTGTGGTGTGTGGTGGTGGAGTTTTTTCCTGGGGAAGGAAGGAAGGATGTGTGTGGTGGTGGAGTTTTTTCCTGGGGAAGGAAGGAAGGATGTGTGTGGTGGTGGAGTTTTTTCCTGGGGAAGGAAGGAAGGATGTGTGTGGTGGTGGAGTTTTTCCTGGGGAAGGAAGGAAGGATGTGTGTGGTGGTGGAGTTTTTCCTGGGGAAGGAAGGAAGGATGTGTGTGGTGGTGGTGGAGTTTTTTCCTGGGGAAGGAAGGAAGGATGTGTGTGGTGGTGGTGGTGGAGTTTTTTCCTGGGGAAGGAAGGAAGGATGTGTGTGGTGGTGGAGTTTTTTTCCTGGGGAAGGAAGGGTGTGTGTGTGGTGGTGGAGTTTTTTCCTGGGGAAGGAAGGGTGTGTGTGGTGCGATCGGGTTTGCTTATGTTTCCTTTCTTTTCTTTATTTGTTCATTGTTTTCTTAAGGATTTGACTTGGAAGGGGGATGGGGAGAATTTTTTGCCTTGCTGAGATGAGAATTTGGATGGGTTAAAAACTAAGTCAAATACTTTTTTTAATGACTATTCAGTTAAAAAATATTTAACACTTGTGGTCCTTCTTAGAAAGAGGCAAAAGAAATCCCAGTTTTCGATTTTCGATCCATTTTGTCCTCATATAATAATGGAAAGAAGGAAGCAATGAAGTGTTTCTTTGTTTGTTAGAATCAGTTTTGGTGGCACATCCTCAGGTGTGTATACTTTATGACTATCCTCGGGTAGTTTCCAAGCTCAAACAGTCGTGTTTGTATTCAAAATTTGACAACACGTTGAATTCTGTAATACAGGATGAGTTAAAATTTCTGTTCATGCTCTGCACAATTATTTTTTTGTTATTTGGCACAATTATTTGGGAGACTCATGAGGATATCACCACATTGATTCAAAACCAAATTTAGCAGTTACGGTGGCAATATTGTCTACCCCTCTAGGAAAGAATGATCCAGTGGAAGCTGTGTCACAGGCTGCATTAAAAATAAATTAATATAGTTTTGTCGCAATCACTTTCACTTTCATTTTGAGAACTCTTTGTGAGCCGCTGACATCAGTGGCCACGGGAAAATTGAATGAGCTGCTGACATCAGTGGCTGCTGATATCAGTGGCCATGGGAAAATTGGTGAGCTATATCAGTGGCCATGGGAAAATTGGTAAAATGAGCTACTGATATCAGTGGCCATGGGAAAATTGGTAAAATGAGCTGCTGATATCAGTGGCCATGGGAAAATTGGTAAAATGAGCTGCTGATATCAGTGGTCAATGGAAAATTGGTAAAATGAGCTGCTGATGTCAGTGACCATGGGAAAATTGGTAAAATGAGCTGCTGATATCAGTGGCCATGGGAAAATTGGTAAAATGAGCTGCTGATATCAGTGGCCATGGGAAAACTGGTAAAATGAGTGCTGATGTCAAAAAATTGAGAGCTGCCGATGTCAGTGGCTATTGGAAAATTGGTAAACTGTTAGCCACTGCCAGCAGCCAATGTGACTTAATAGATTGGTTTAAAACCGTTGTATCTTCATACAACTTATTTCGATCTAAATGGCTTGTTTAGGCAAATCAGGTAGTTTTGATGTCCTATACTTTATACCTCTCGTCAGGTGCAATGTGGAAACAAATTCACTATGGGATTTTCTTGTATCCTATGAATTTTCTGTGATATTTGTTGTCAGATTTTCATTGCTTATTACAATGATCAGTTTGATGTTTCAATTTTTAAATAAACAAGTCAGTCTACATAGTCAGTCCATGAAGAATCATGTAAAGTTCTTCTATGTTAATGGTTTTATTTTGACATTTTGGCCAAACACAAATGTATGCATTCCATGAATACTGTGATTATCTTTGTGATTTTATTGTTTTCTATGTATTTTTGTGAAAGTGAAGAGACAAACATTTATATCCATATTTCTATTATATTATTCGGTTGCGACACTGAAATTTTGAAATGAACATTGAATGATTGTCAAAAAGCATAAAAGCCCTGACATTTTGCAATATTTACTTTTCTGGGCAGTGAACCTGCTTTGCTGTCAATAATATGAGGGCTTCTATTTTTATTATGTTGTTTTTCTGTTATTTTTTAGCTTTCTTACTATCTCCCTTTAGCTTTTTTTCTGTCTTTTGTTTTATCTTTATATTCATTCTTCTTTTGATCTTTTTTCTCATGTTTTGTTGGGATTTTTTGGGAGAAGTGTGGGGGGGGGTGATGGGGGGTGCTGGTTTCCATCTACTCTATTTTTCTTGATGCTATTGTGTTAGTGTTTGGAACATAAGGAAGAGTTTTATGTTCGTAGGGTAAAAGGGTGCCTTATGTGTCTCAACTGTCACAGAGAGAGTTAAGGTTAAGGTAAGGTCGAAGGGGCTGTTATTTTGTTTTTAATTCTTTTTAGTGTCAGGAGAGTGGATCTTGTTTGTGTTTTGATACACGTTTGTGTACTTTGAAGGGACGGATGTTTTGGGTTTTTTGGGGGTTTGTCTTTGGGGTTTTGTTTAAGTTTATTCACACGAAGAATGCATGACTCATTACTAAAGATGCCAGCTGTTCAAATAAGGAGGTGAGAAGATTTTTTACTCTTTAACTGGTTAGTCGTTCATTTGCTCCTCAATTACAGTTGATTTTAGCGTTATTGTACTGTTTATTTTGTTTTAATTGATTAATTCAGTGTTTATGTATATCTTAAAATCATGCTTTCCCATTTTAATTAACACCAGTGTTATTTTTATATTTTATTGTTTATTGATTGACAAAAGTTGACAAGTGGTTCTTTTCTATAATTCTTAATGATTAAGTGACCACAAAATTCTTTCTTTCTTTCTTTATCAGCTCCTATTCTACCTTCCAGTGTATGGGACCACAAAATGTCATATAATATTATGATACTTTTCATTTGTGTTTTACTGCGGATTGTTTTATTTCCTTTTGTATTCATTGCTATATGCTGACCTCTCATGTAACCGTCCATTCATATTATATATTTAAATATTTATAAATTTACTCATTTATAATAGCTAGTCAATACAGGAGTATTAGAGAAATTAAATAACTTACATTTACATATATCCCTCTAGTAAAACGATTTAATTGTTTTTCTCTATGCCATGTTTTGAAATTATTGCCCTATATTTTTATACGAGAAGTGTTGATTAATGAATTGTGTATTTTGCAGTTTTTCATTGGTCCGTGGTAGTTATTACAAAGGCTTAGTGTTGAGAGAAGGAGGTCAGTCAACCAGAATATCTGTTTTCTTTTCCTATATATTTTTCATGAATAATATTAATGAGTCATCATACTGCAGCCTCTAAAATTAGTGTGACAATAACATTGTACATATTTTTCTATTTGTTGCCAAACTCATTGTCTAGTATTGCTCAAAGAATCATATTTGTGACTTTGGGGGGCTAATTTGTTAGTCTACTGGAAGTTCAGGGTTCAAATCTTTGCCAGTTTCTTGGAGGAAACAATAAATTCGAATGAGAGAAAGGCTTAAAGGAATTTGTTGCTTTGAAAGAGCAGTGGTATAATTAAAGGGACTGAAAGAATACTATTAAAAATACTATATTGTATTAAAATCACTTCACACAAACTTCAAATTCAAGATTTGTTGGGTCGTGATAAGTGTCACATGCAAGAGTTCAGGACACTGTATTTCATAAAAGCTGAGAAAATCCAACTAAATGGTGATCACATCCTGGTCAACGGACTTCATCACCTGTCCTGCTTCACGCGGGGAGAAGTTGCGTATTTATTGGCCATAATTACCTTGAGGAAACATTAGTTGTTTTTCTCATTGTCATAAATAGATTTAATTTTTGTCTCCCATACGTACACACTACTTTTATTTCGTCAGCAAACAACTGGGTGATATTAATCCAAGCTAATAAAAACTTATTTTATGCTAAGTGTATTTTTATATAATTTTTTACCTTTTTGTCGTCTTTATTACTAATGTAATGCTCCTGCCTCAGGTCATATTAAAAACATTATTTAATAAATGAATTTTCATCTTTATTGATTATTATATTTTTTGTGTATTATTTCTTGAACTCTTGGCATTTAATATGTATCTGATTACTTTCAGTTGATATAAAATCAGATGTTTTACCGTAAACAAAGTGCTCCAGGAAGAAAGGAAGGAAATGTGTGATTTGAACTTGAATGATTTTAAGATTTTATGTTGATGTAAATTTGTAGTTTTTTGTTTCTTCTTTTCCAAGGCTCAAATGTCTTTTTTATAGAATTGTCATATGTCAACAAAAAGCTAACATGTCATCATTTCATTTGATATTTACCTTTTAAGTTTGTTGTTAAATTGTGTTGTTGACAAATTTTTATTTTTTATTTATGGATGATACTGCGAATGAAAATCACTATAAATATAACATTTTGTAATGACGATGTACATTATGCTCGAATTATAACAAATTTGTTATGTCACAATCTGTGAGTTTGAAAGAAATAGATACCATAATAAAGAGGATATTATATTCAACATAATACATTTTCCGTACCATGTGTATGTTTTTGTCAAATCTGGATCAGGGGTAGTTGGCAGGTGATACTGGTAAAAGTTCTTTCAAGGCCATTACAGCCCATAGAGCTGGATTTTATTCCAGTTTCTATGGTGTGAAGTGGAACAGATGGTAATAATCACCATCCTGGACAGGACGCTAGTTTGACACAGGGTTTTTCTCTCAAGCTAGTGCTTGTACCCATTTGCACCTGGGTCGAGTGGTGGAAAACGCATGTAAAATGTCTTTCCCAAGGAACACAATGTCAGACCTAGATTTTCTAGGATTTAAACCCAAGACCTCCTGATCCGGGTTGCTGGTACGTCCTACTTCTTTTCCTTTCTTCACTCTTTCACAATATGTCTTTCAACTTTCTATTTCATCCTCTGAATTCACCCTGAGATCACTGCATAAAGTAGTGAGCAGGGTAATTTTCAATGAGGCAAACAGAAATCAGACCTGATACAATGTATGGCATATGGGACGACATTATGATGACAGTGGTAATAATAATAATAATAATAATAATAATAATAATAATAATAATAATAATAATAATAATAATAATAATAATAATAATAATAATAATAATAATAATAATAATAATAATAATAATAATAATAATAATAATAATAATAATAATAATAATAATAATAATAATAATAATAATAATAATAATAATAATAATGTAATTTCTTTTCTATAGCACCCACTCCGATCTTACGCCCACTCCCATCTTACGACAGCTCTAGGCACATTTATACATACATAGTAAAAAACATGAGCAATGTACATATACAAATAAATGAATGATTAAATAAATAAATAAATAAGTAAATAAATAAATAAATAAATAGATAAATAAATAAATAAATAAATAAATAAATAATTAAATAAATAAATAAATTAAATAAATAAATAAATAAATAAATAAATAAATAAATAAATAAATAAATAAATAAATAAATAAATAAATAAATAAAAATAAATAATTAAATAAATAAATAAATAGATAAATAAATAAATAAATAAATAAATAAATAAATCAATAAATAAATAAATAAATCAATAAATAAATAAATAAATAAATCAGTAAATAAAAAATGTAAAAAGTGGAGGTACGTGTGTATCATGGTGGCATCGTAATCGTTGTCATAACTTTGTCTGTAACATGGGCGTGAGCGGTTGGCTCTGGTAGGGTGTGCTTCTTTACTTTCATTCTTTTACATTATCTTGTATCTTGCACTGTTTTCTTTTAGTTACCCCCCCTAACCCCTCCTCTCAGATAACAGCAACTGGTGTAAATGGGTAACTAATTGATAAATTTGACATTTTAGAATAAATGGATTTCAGATCCTCAACCCCTTTCCCATTATATCATTTTATGCCTGACATCTTGACTCAAGTTCTTCTCAGTGCGCACAAATGTAATAATAAATTATTCTATTTTTGGTAGTCAACGTGGCAGTCGTGGTGATAAACGTGAACATTGACAAATGTCGTGATTTGGGACTCACACAAATAGTGCCTTCATAGACAAATGTCGTGATTTGGGACTGACACAAATAGTGCTTTCATAGACAAATGTCGTGATTTGTGCACAAATATTGCTTTCATAGACAAATGTCGTGATTTGGGACTCACACAAATAGTGCTTTCATAGACAAATGTCGTGATTTGGGACTCACACAAATAGTGCTTTCATAGACAAATGTCGTGATTTGGGACTCACACAAATAGTGCTTTCATAGACAAATGTCGTGATTTGGGACTCACACAAATAGTGCTTTCATAGACAAATGTCGTGATTTGGGACTCACACAAATAGTGCTTTCATAGACAAATGTGATTTGGGATTCACACAAACAGTGCTTTCATAGACAAATGTCGTGATTTGAGACTCACACAAATAGTGCCTTCATAGACAAATGTGATTTGAGACAACACAAATAGTGCTTTCTTAGACAAATGTCGTAATTTGGGACTCACACAAATAGTGCTTTCATAGACAAATGTGATTTGAGACTCAAACAAATAGTGCCTTTCATAGACAAATGTCGTGATTTGGGACTCACACAAATAGTGCCTTCATAGACAAATGTCGTGATTTGGGACTCACACAAATAGTGCCTTGATAGACAAATGTCGTGATTTGGGACTCACACAAATAGTGCTTTCATAGACAAATGTCGTGATTTGGGACTCACACAAACAAATGTAACGCCAACAAGATGCAACAAAGTCCTTGATTTATTCCTTACAAATACACCCAGCTTTGTTACCCGAACATATACAATACCTGGCATGAGTGACCATGACATCGTTATCACTGACCGCAAACTAAAACCGAACAAATTCGAACCAATCAGCAATGTGGTCAGTCTGTGGACAAGAACAAACATAAACTCAATAAAAACAAAGACAGTAAACTTACGTACAAATTTAATGTCAAAGGAAAACTAAAATGTAGAAGAAACAGAGACTGACATCCTTAATCCACTTAATCCAAAGTGATAACAAAACATGTATCCACAAAAACCTGATCTACAAAATATCATCAATCGTGGATGAACACCAATCACAAAAGACTATCAAGAAATGAAAAACAGAGGATGGATGTAAGCTAACAAACTATTATTCTAACTTGCCAGAAGACGGAGAAAACTACCAAATAGTCAAATGACAGACGAGACAGGAAAAAGGCACACCAGAACTTGCAAACCGCGCCAAACAACTGACCACAGAAGACTCCAGTAAAACGCTTATGGAAATTTAAACCAAAAAACAACACCCCCCCCCCCCCCCCCCCTGTGAAGAAATGCAACGCTGCGGGTGTCGTTCCACTCACAAAGGCCAGACCACATAGATCTACAAGTATACTGTACATCACTATCAAGTACACTGTACATCACTATCAAGTATACTGTACATCACTATCAAGTACACTGTACATAACTATCAAGTACACTGTATATCACTATCAAGTACACTGTACATAACTATCAAGTACACTGTATATCACTAACAAGTACACTGTACATCACTATCAAGTATACTGTACATCACTATCAAGTACACTGTACATAACTATCAAGTACACTGTACATCACTAACAAGTACACTGTACATAACTATCAAGTACACTGTACATCACTAACAAGTACACTGTACATCACTATCAAGTACACTGTACATAACTATCAAGTACACTGTACATAACTATCAAGTACACTGTACATCACTATCAAGTACACTGTACATCACTATCAAGTACACTGTACATCACTATCAAGTACACTGTATATAACTATCAAGTACACTGTACATCACTATCAAGTACACTGTATATCACTATCAAGTACACTGTACATCACTATCAAGTATACTGTATATCACTATCACACTATCAAGTACACTGTACATCACTATCAAGTACACTATCAAGTACATCACTATCAAGTACACTGTACATCACTATCAAGTACACTGTACTATCAAGTACACTATCAAGTACACTGTACATCACTATCAAGTACACTGTACATCACTATCAAGTACACTGTATCACTATCAAGTACACTGTACATCACTATCAAGTACACTGTATATCACTATCAAGTACACTGTACATCACTAAGTACACTGTATATCACTATCAAGTACACTGTACATCACTATCAAGTACACTGTACATCACTATCAAGTACACTGTATATCACTATCAAGTACACTGTACATCACTATCAAGTACACTGTATATCACTATCAAGTACACTGTACATCACTATCAAGTACACTATCAAGTACACTGTACATCACTATCAAGTACACTGTACATCATCACTATCAAGTACACTGTACATCACTATCAAGTACACTGTACATCACTATCAAGTACACTGTACATCACTATCAAGTACACTGTACATCACTATCAAGTACACTGTACATCACTATCAAGTACACTGTACATCACTACAAGTACACTGTATCAAGTATCACTGTACATCACTATCAAGTACACTGTACATCACTATCAAGTACACTGTACATCACTATCAAGTACACACTATCAAGTACATCACTATCAAGTACACACTATCAAGTACACTGTACATCACTATCAAGTACACTGTACATCACTATCAAGTACACTGTACATCACTATCAAGTACACTGTATCACTATCAAGTATACATCACTATCAAGTACACTGTACATCACTATCAAGTACACTATCAAGTACACTATCAAGTACACTACATCACTATCAAGTATACTGTACATCACTATCAAGTACACTATCAAGTACACTATCAAGTATACTGTATATGCCTATCAAGTATCATCAAGTACACTATCAAGTATACTATCATCACTATCAAGTACACTATCAAGTACACTATCAAGTATACTGTACATCACTATCAAGACACTATCAAGTACACTATCAAGTATACTGTACTATCAAGTACACTATCAAGTATACTGTACATCACTACTATCAAGTACACTACTATCAAGTACACTATCAAGTACACTATCAAGTACACTATCAAGTATACTGTATATGACTATCAAGTATACTATCAAGTACAAGTACACTATCAAGTATACTGTACATCACTATCAAGTACACTATCAAGTACACTATCATACTGTACATCACTATCAAGTACACTATGATCAGTATACAAGTATACATCACTATCAAGTACACTATCAAGTATACTGTATATCACTATCAAGTACACTATCAAGTATACTGTACATCACTATCAAGTATACTGTACATCACTATCAAGTACACTATCAAGTACACTATCAAGTACACTGTACATCACTATCAAGTACACTGTACATCACTATCAAGTACACTGTACATCACTATCAAGTACACTGTAATCACTATCAAGTACACTGTACATCACTATCAAGTACACTCATCAAGTATACTGTACATCACTATCAAGTACACTGTACATCACTATCAACCACTTATACAATCAACGGATTGAACCCTTTGCTCAGGATAAGCTGTCCTCAACCTACATTGCTGAATATACTCACTCAAACAACCGAACGACCACGTTGTGAGCCTACAACAATTACTTCCTGTTTGGAAACACCATGGTCGACACAATCAATGACAACTAGAGTTCAGACTGGACAGTCCTCCATCGTTTTCCCTGGCGACAGATTTCACTGGTTAACTCAGCGGAATCACATAATCTTTCACCATATCCCGAATTTGACCATATCCGAAGAAGCATCACCAAGTAAATTGACAGGCGGCTGTTCAAGCTGAAAGCTTCATGAAACAAATGTTAGAGGAGTTATCTCCTGAAGATTTGATAGATATATATGACGACGAAGATGAAGCGCTTGACCCAAGCTTTACGTTAGGGACATCTGGTTTAGAGCCACCAAGCACTAGTGACAGTGAAGATCGAAGTGATCCAAAATACTTCAATGTGACTAGCAGCTAGAACAACTGCAAAAATTGATACCACAACAACGGCAGCAAAAGACACCACATCAATTGACAAGGCAGCAATCGGAGCAATTGTTACCACAATAACCGCGGTAGCAAATTGCAATGCTACATCTGCAACAAGTGAAGCCACAACAACCGCAGCAATTGACAACGCAACAGAATCAAACACTGTCGAGTTAGAGGATCATCAGTCCATAAACAAGCCAATGGAAGAAAGAGAAAGTAAACGGAGAACACCAGCAGACGTTGCTTCCTAAAAGCAAGTTAAAAGAAGGGAAATAATTCAGAAGCATGAAGTGAAAACTGGGTGTTCGGCCATCACTAAGAAATACAATGATACTTTTAAGGAAGGAACTGCAGAAGTGGCATCAATCACAAATACAGGAGTTTGGACTGAATAAACCAAACGACTTACATAATGCAAACAGTTAAGAAGGTACCAGTTTCACGAATTTACTCAAAAAGAATCCCGAAAAAGGTGTCCTACAAATACACACTGTTTGAAAAAAGCTGGAGATTACATTGCAGTTTGTAATTTTTTTTTTATTTCAACCGTTGAGTTCCAAAAGAACAACGATTCCATCATAACAAAAACGTTCTCTAGATTAGACCACACCGGACAACGTCCAGCTGCTGGAGGGCAGACGTGGCAAAGCCCCAAAGCCAGATGCTTTCGACCACAGCACCATTCGAAATCATATCGAATTAAAGAAACCAGCTGCACCCCACTACCGCCGAGAACATGTACCTTTCAGAAGATATGTGCTATCTGACATTTCTTTAAAACAGATGTTTTCAGACTTTCAGGCCAGGTGTAAAGCTACAATACCTTACGCCACTTATTACCATGTTTTCAAAACAATGAACATTGCCATGACTGTGCTTGGAAATGAGGAGTGCGAAGAATGTACTTTGATGAACACTCATAGAAAGAGCTGTAGCTGCACGAACGTTTTGCTCTGTTTATACCACGTACATAATCCACAAACGGAAATATGTAACTGCAAGGAGGCATTACAAATGCGATGCTGGAACAAGCCATGACAATAGTGCAATCTTTTCCGCTGATCTTCAGGAAGTGATTCTTAAATCAGCTATGTTTACAAGAAGATTGGTTGTTTTCAACGAAACATTTGCCCAGCTTGGACGAGGTAAGAAAATATGGCCATCATTTGGCATGAAGGCATTTCGGGAAGAAAAGATGAAGACATTTCGTCGGCCTTCTATGCTTTTCTGAAAAGGCAACGAGATGCAGAGAGTTTGACCATCTGAGCCGACAATTGCGCCGGCCAAAACAAGAATTGGATTTGGATTCTTTTCCGAT
>JAXRKP010000973.1:12500-25000 GCA_037039925.1 Doris montereyensis | reverse complement strand
ATTTTCATTCAGTCTAGGTGCTTTTCTTTCAATGTCTTAAATGCAATGACATCACCATTGTCTTGCTGGGGTATAAGTACCACGACCTTCGTCTCCACAGGACATTCAGTCAGTTCTATTTGCAACATTCTTGTGTACCAGAGAAATGCAGCTGAGAAAGAGTTTATTGAGGATTTCGGTTCGCCAATTAGGTGGTATAGTAATAGTAAGTGTTTTTCTATTGGATTTCTGCTGGTAAGCTGCAGGAGAAATCAAACAAAGCGTGCACGATAAACTTACAATAGTTTTGCCGTCTCTTGGACTTTCTCTACTTTATGCACAGTTTATTTTGTGCCACTTGAATGTCGACCTAGGATACTCACCAAAATCAAGGTAAGAAGAATATTGTTTTAAACACAGGATACACAATTGATAGTCTGTCACAGCGATCAACGTTGAAGATTATCATTACTCACAAATTACGGCGAAAGATTCTTTTAACTTTTAAGTCCCCAATATAATACGGATTAATCTAACCTTCAGAATTAAGAAATAATAAGTCTTATGAATCATTCAAAACAAAACTTGAAGGTTATCCTTTTTAATCAGGCATATTCTTAACTGTCCAGTATTACAATATATATATATATATATATAATAAATCCTAATAATATATGACATTCACAATTTTATTTTATTTGCTTGCAATCAGCTCACTTAAAAGCACTTTTATACACTAGCACTTTATGTATCTGTTTTAACATTACTTGTACATTTCCTATCCTAATATTTATTAATCTTAACCCTTTTTCATCTCATTTGTATTGCAAAGCGCTTTGAAAGCCGTGTTCTTCTTATTATAATCACTTGCCTACCCTCCCCTCCTCTCTCTCTCTCTCTGTCTCTGTCTCTCTGTCTCTCTGTCTCTGTCTGTCTCTCTGTCTCTCTCTCTCTCTCTCTCTCTCTCTCTCTCTCTCTCTCTCTCTCTCTCTCTCTCTCTCTCTCTCTCTCTCTCTCTCTACATTCCATACAGTCGTTGTTTATCTTTCTTTATATTCGTGTTAGAGCTGTGACAGTGTTTAGTGAATTCTTTTGTCAAAAATTGATCAATGTTAGTCACGTTGGAGGCCTATTTGACTGCCTATTTAAATATATATAGCTTGAAATTAAACACACGGAGTTGCATTACTTGTCATTAATGGCGAATGGCCGAGAGCGGAAACATGTTATTCGTCATTAGTTTTTGGAAATTTACGGACGACGAATCGCGTAACGTTTCGGATTACAAGTTTGAGCTATTACGACTGCTATATTACGTGTGTCTGTATTCTGATATTGAAATTAAATACAAGGATAAATAGTTTAGTTCCCAAACTCAAATTTAGACGTTATCTCATTGCCCTTGGTTGGCATGTTCTATACATCATTGCATTTCTCATGAAGTTCCTGCTTTCTCCATTAATCTTACATTTTTCATATATGCTCTCCTTCCTTGTGTAGATTCTATACGTAGGCGTATACTCGCCAAGAAAGAATATGCGCTATTCAACTTTATAATATACATATAATATGATTCATTGTATTGTTGAACAAGCTTATCACATCACAGCACTTGACAATTAGGCTACATCTTACTTGCCATCAAAATTCTTGTTAACCATTATTCAACATTAGTATTGGGTATCGTATTAATATTCTCTCCTTTCTTATAATAGCATGTATCCTTTACTGTTCCCTGCTGGCCGATGCCCCTCACTCCCCCCCGTTCCTCTCTCTCTGTTTGTCTTTCTCTCTCTCTCTGTTTGTCTCTCTCTCTCTGTCTGTCTTTCTCTCTGTTTCTCTCTGGAACATTGATCAATACAGGATGGGGACAAATGACAAGTTTAAAGCGGCCAACGATTCAGCTTTCACAAAATGGTCCGTCCCCGTCTCCCTCTTTTTGTCACAATTTACATGTTAATTGTTATATTTCTTACAAGTGTTAAATATCATGTTAAAGCTTAGAACCTGAGGATTCCAGATATATGACTTAAAGAGATAGCAAAGGGAAGGAGTGTGAGGCGAGTAAATTAGCTGTTAAGAGTCATACGTTTTTTTAGTCAAGGGGCATAACTGTAAATTCTAGGTCCAATTACCAGTGCCATTATGTTCCGCGAACTGCACGGGTCCGTCGACCGGGGTTTCCATCCCCAAGTGTGTCTGCCCGTCTCTCTCTCTCTCTCTCTCTCTCTCTCTCTCTCTCTCTCTCTCTCTCTCTCTCTCTCTCTCTCTCTCTCTCTCTGTCTGTCTGTCTCTCTCTCTCTCTGTCTCTCTCTCTCTCTCTCTCTCTCTCTCTCTCTCTCTCTCTCTCTCTCTCTCTCTCTCTCTCTCTCTCTCTCTCTGTCTCTCTGTCTCTGATCTGTCTATTCTCTCGTTGCTGGTGTCTCTCGCTACTTGTCTCTCTCTCTCTCTGATTGTCTCTCTATAGGAAAGTCTCTCTCTCTGATTTCTCTCTCTCTCAGGTCTGTGTTATGCTGTTACGAGGCAGATCGTTATTCGAAAAAAAGCGTTGCTGAACTGTAAGTTGAAATAGATGGAGGAAAGGTCTGCTGGTACTCTGATTTCCTCGATTGTCTCACTATAGGAAAGTCACTTTAGATTTCCTCCAGTGACTCAGGTATGAATGAGTACCTAGCTTGATAAAATTAGGCAATCGTGATAATAGTACGAAACACCAAAGGGGAACTGTATACTTCCACAAGGGGGATAATAACGGTCACAAAGTTGTAATATACGGTCACAAAGTGATAATATATAAGTCTATAGGTGTGGTTGATAATTTACACTACAGTCACAGAATGGAAATGGATAATATCACACTCACAAAGTGATAAAATTACAATACAGTTCCAAAGTGGATAATATAGCTAATCCAAAGGGGATAATATACAGTAACAACGTGATAATATACGGTCAAAAGTGGATAATATATAACAAAGTGGATAATATATTAACACAGTGGATAATATATTAACAAAATGGATAATATAGTAACAAAGTGGATAATATAGTAATATAAAATGGATAATATATTAACAAAGTGGATAATATAGTAACAAAATGGATAATATATTAACAAAGTGGATAATATAGTAACAAAATGGATAATATATAGTAACAAAGTGGATAATATAGTAACAAAGTGGATAATATAGTAACAAAATGGATAATATATTAACAACGTGGATAATATATTAACAATAGTGGAAAGTGGATAATATATTAACAAAGTGGATAATAAATTAACAAAGTGGATAATATAGTAACAAAGTGGATAATATAGTAACAAAGTGGATAATATAGTAACAAAGTGGATAATATAGTAACAAAGTGGATAATATATTAACAAAATGGATAATATATTAACAAAAGTGGATAATATATTAACAAAGTGGATAATATATTAACAAAGTGGATAATATAGTAACAAAGTGGATAATATGAGCCACAAAGTGAGGGGCTGAATAGTAAAGCAAAGTTGATGAGCTATCTAGAGTCCTGGAGTGGCTGGCGGAGGGGAACACAAAATGGATGAGCCACTATTAACTTATGAGCCATGTCTGCGGAATATGAGCCAATGAAAACACAAATGCCATTTTACATTCATTAACTTATGACCATGTCTACCTAATATTTGTAATGAAAACACAAATGCCATTTTACATTCATTAACTTATGACCATGTCTACCTAATATTTGTAATGAAAACACAAATGCCATTTTACACTCATTAACTTATGACCATGTCTACCTAATATTTGTAATGAAAACACAAATGCCATTTTACACTCATTAACTTATGACCATGTCTACCTAATATTTGTAATGAAAACACAAAATACCATTACACACTCATTAACTTATGACCATGTCTACCTAATATTTGTAATGAAAACACAAGTACCATTACACACTCGTTAACTCAGGACCATGTCTACCTAATATTTGTAATGAAAACACAAGTACCATTACACACTCGTTAACTCATTACACATTACACTCGTTAACTCAGGACCATGTCTACCTAATATTTGTAATGAAAACACAAGTACCATTACACACTCGTTAACTCAGGACCATGTCTACCTAATATTTGTAATGAAAACACAAGTACCATTACACACTCGTTAACTCAGGACCATGTCTACCTAATATTTGTAATCCAAATACAAATGCCGTTACAAATTCATTAACTCACCAAAATGTCTACCTAATATCTCTCATAAAAATACAGCCATTACATTCTCAGCTCAACCCTGCACATGACTCATCCTCGGTGTCATTTTCAAGTAGTTTTGTTTTGTATGATATATCACAAATCTTTCCATAATTTTATTTTTTTTATTTTTTTTTAATCTTGCTGTTGCAGTGCTGATACTGATACGAATCTCCACCCGAAAGCAACCATGTTCGTGTCGGATCTGTCGGCCACCTTGCATCCGGACGACCCCTTGGTGAGTACATTCAACAACACAATACAATGCAGTGTACTTCGTATACTATTAGGATCTGTTTAGCCACGTGGGCGTGACAGCAAGTGGTGCTACTGACGCTTTTGTTTGTTTTGTTTTGTAGAGTAGTTTTCAGTTGACGCTGCATACGTAATTGTTTTGTTTTTTTCTTTATCGTTTATATCTTAAAAGGCGGTGAGCGAAAATGTGCGTGTTTTGTTTGTTTGATGGACAAAGAGGATGAATGGATAGAACGTGAGGAATAGTTATTTTCCTGTTCTGTACCAGTTTAAAATGTGGACAAGCGCACCCTGTCATATTTTTGCTTTAAATTGATTATATGATATCGACAAGTACACCCTGTCATTATTTGTCGCGGACTTTTTTTACTTTTAGAAAGGTACGGTGAAGGTCCAAAAAAAAAACTCAAGCCATTCTTATCTAGGCAGACCCCTTTCTTTCTTTCTTTATCAGTTCCCATTCTACATTTCGGTGTATGGGTTCAGATGCCCGAGATGATCTTTCTCCAGGATGCCCTGTTCTGGCATTTTATTTTTCCTTCCAAAAAAGTTAAATTTCTGTTTCAATGCCTCTTTTATATCTTCTTCCCATTTTCTCCGTGGTTTGCCTTTTGGTCTTCTACCCTGGGCTTTAGCACCGTATACTGATTTAGCTATTCCATTGTCGTTCATTCTGTTTACATGCCCAAACCATGTTTCTATCTTAGTTTTTATGCCATCTGCTTTGGTTTGATCTCTTAGTGTTGTGTTTCTGACTTTCTCTTTTAGTTTTCCCTGCTACTCTTCTTAGATATTTCATTTCAGCTGCCTGTACTCTACTGTCTAAAGTCTAAGTTTCGCTGCCATTGTGGGAGTATGACAATAAACTGTATTATACTGCCATTTCGTTTTTTGTTGACAATTTTTGCTTACGTACAAATACCTTTCCTAGATGTTTATATATTGCACTTGTCTTTTTGATTCTCTGGTTGATTTCTTCTCTTAGTTTTCCCTCTGAGTTAATCATTACTCCTAGGTAATTGTAGCTTTGAACTTGTTCTTAATGCTCCCTGCCCAATTTTATTTTAAGACTAATATTGTTTTGGTTTTCTTTGCATTTACTCTCATTCCTCATTTATTTAGTTCATTGTTCATATCCTTCCTTATGTATTGATACTACTGTTCCCTTTTTCCAGTCGTTTGGCACCTGTTTGGACTTCCATGCTTGTTGGCATATTGCATGTAGTAGTTTGTCTGCCTCTCCCCTTGGTTTTTAATCATTTCTGGATGAACTTGATCTGCTCCTGGGGCGTTTCCTAATTTCACTTTTCTTACAGCTGTTCGGATTTCTTCCATTGATATATCTACATCTTCAGCTGTCTCCTCTGGATTACTTAATACTCTTACTAATTGATCTTAACTCCTTGTTTCATACGTTCTGGAGGGATTATGTAATTGGTAAAAATGTTTTCTCCATGTTTCCATGATTTCTCCTTTGACATTCTTAATTTGCGTATTGGGCATGCCTTAGTCTTTCCCATGCTCTTCATTGCCCCCCAAACAGCTTTTGATTTCCTTGATAGCCCTCTTGGAGTCTTTGTCCAAACTCTTCCCATTGTTCCTGTTTTGCTTTCCTCACTTCCTCTTTGGCGATAGTTATTTTATTCACGTAATCTATCATACCCTCTGGTCTCTTTGTTTGCACATTTTTTTTTTTCAGGCATCCTTCTTTTCTTTGATCTTAGTCTTATCATTCCACCATGCTGTTCTTTTCGTATCTCCTTTAATTTGTTTCCTACCACAGACCTCTTCAGTACAACTGAGGAGTGTTTCTTTATGCATCTGCTACTTTTCTTCTATTGTGCTATGATTCAGATCCATCTGTCTTTCACTGATAAATCCTTTTATCCTAGATTGATATACCTGTTTTACTACTGGTTTATTTATTTTCTCTATTTTGAGTAGCTTTCTTTTCTTTTCCTTTTCTGTTTGTTTTCCTCAGTCACTAAGTGATGATCATTAAATATGTCTGCTCCTCTGTTTACTCTTGCATCCAATGTACTGTAAAAAAGGGAGCTGCTAACTATTATGTAGTCTATCATTGACTTTTCACACCTGTCTTCATTTACTCTTGTATATTTGTTAATATCTCCATTTGGAGAAGTTATCTCTCTTTCTTTACCTATTACTCCTCCTGACGTTTTTACATTGTTGCTTACGGTAGCGTTTAAATCTTCTAAAAATCCTGTTTGGATTTAAGATTCTCTGCAGCTATTTGTAAATCATTTTCGAAGATATCTTTTTCTTCTTTAATTGCGTTTTTGTTTGGTCCATAAGCTATTATTAATTGAATTTATCGTCCTTTTGGTTTAATATTTACCTCTTATAGCCGTGGGCTTATACATTTCCAACTTTCTAGGAGCTTTTCATGCCTTTTATACACTGGGAAGCCTACTCATGAGAAGATTAAAATATGATTCGATCCTTGAATTTTTCCCTTTTTTTATTGCAACTTCCATGTTCCAAAAAAGTTCGTCTTCCAAAGATCAAGCCGGTTACGCTTCAAATTATGATTAATTGCCCATTTATTGTCCTAACGTTCCATGTTCCAAAAAGTTTGTCTTCCAAAGATCCGGTTGGTCTGAATCAGGTTGTTTTGGATAAACATTAGATTAGCCCACTGTACCCTATGCATGGTGGGGCTTTTTTAACCTTGAGGCCCCTACCAGACCTTGTTATTTTCTGTCAGGGTTAACACCTTAGCCTTTGGTCAAGCGGTTTTGATTTCGTTATATTGACTTTTTAATTGTGATACAACGTACCAATTTCATATTGACACATTTCAGTGATAGAAGGGACCGATTTTAGTGATAGTACTGATAGAATGTATCGATTTCGTTATATTGACACATTTCAGTGATAGAAGGGACCGATTTTAGTGATAGTACTGATAGAATGTATCGATTTCGTTATATTGACACATTTCAGTGACAGAAAGGACCGATTTTAGTGATAGTACTGATAGAATGTATCGATTTCGTTATATTGACACATTTCAGTGATAGAAGGGACCGATTTTAGTGATAGTACTGATAGAATGTATCGATTTCGTTATATTGACACATTTCAGTGATAGAAGGGACCGATTTTAGTGATAGTACTGATAGAATGTATCGATTTCGTTATATTGACACATTTCAGTGATAGAAGGGACCGATTTTAGTGATAGTACTGATAGAATGTATCGATTTCGTTATATTGACAAGTTTCAGTGATAGAAGGGACCGATTTTAGTGATAGTTCTGATAGAATGTATCGATTTCGTTATATTGACACATTTCAGTGATAGAAGGGACCGATTTTAGTGATAGTACTGATAGAATGTATCGATTGTTGTTTTGACAAGTTTCAGTGATAGAAGGGACCGATTTTAGTGATAGCACTGATAGAATGTATCGATTTCGTTGTATTGACACATTTCAGTGATAGAAGGGACCGATTTCAGTGATAGCACTGATAGAATGTATCGATTTCGTTGTGTTGACAAGTTTCAGTGATAGAAGGGACCGATTTCAGTGATAGCACTGATAGAATGTATCGATTTCGTTGTATTGACACATTTCAATGATACAAGGTCCCGATGTCTTTAAATTGACAAGTTTCAGTGATATTATGAATAGGTGAGATGGTTTAGCACAACAGGATACAATTCCTGACTCCAGGCCCATCGCTGATTTTCATATTGATCATAAGCGGGAGCACGCTGCTCCATTTTCACTTTCACGACGAACTACAATTTCCACACTGATCCGTGAGGCCCTGCTGCTCACACGAGATTTCAGATAAAAAAATCGGAGCCTTCTTTATTTCCTTTAAGTTTTTCCAGATTTTTTAGTCTGAAATCTACTAACGCATTTGTTGTGGAAATAGGCTATAGCGCAAAGGATTTTGGGATAGATTTAGATGACGTTGAGCTGCACTTTTTTGCCTCTCTGCAGTCACGCGGTTTAGTTGTGATCTACGGTCGATTATTTTTCATTCTTTTCATTGCAGGAAATTCGAAGCTAAATCATTTTAAATTTCTTATTGCACTTTTTGCAATTGATGTTATAATCCTATTTGTGGGTTATTGCGATATAATAGTCTATTCTAGATTCTCGAGCTAGACAAGAGATCAATCTGCTTGAGTGACGTGACCTAGATTCAAGATCTAGATTGTTTTAAATGATGGCTTAACAGCCTTAAGCTATAGCTTTCCCTAGGCCATATCTTGGGTTAGTATATCAGCATATAATATATCCAGCTTGTAGGAAAGAAGACCAATAGTACACACACACACAGAATGGAGTATTTAGGTGCCGGAGATACCAAATATGTAGGAATGGGCGGGGTAAAGTTCGATCATACTCATAAAACTCTCTCTCTCTCTCTCTCTCTCTCTCTCTCTCTCTCTCTCTCTCTCTCTCTCTCTCTCTCTCTCTCTCTCTCTCTCTCTCTCTCTCTCTCTCTCTCTCTCTCTCTCTCTCTCTCTCTCTCTCTCTCTCTCTCGTTCTAGATCGAATCAGTAGTAATTTTGTCATTTAATTATGTCGCTAACCCAGATAGCTATCTTTCATGTCATCCTTATAATTTCTTTATGAATAACAGTAATAGTAATACAACCTTAGTTGTCCATCACACACATTCGTGCAACTTGCTGAGCTGTTGAATTTATGAAGGCAAACAGAAACACTGTCACATGCACGTGTTTTTTCCCCATCTATATATTCTTTATATTCTCTTTATTCCCTGTACAGAAAATCGATTCCTGTGACTTCGAGCAAAGTACAAAGAGAGCCGCCTTCTCTTTGATCGACGCCGCTGCATGTGGTTCGCTGCTGCACGTGGAGGCTCTCCTGAAAATGGGCGTGTCCCCTGACTCTCACTGCTCTGGGAGTACAGCTCTGGGAAAGGCCGCTATCAAAGGTCACCTCAGCTGTCTGAAGGCCTTGCTGAGGGCTGGGGCCGATCCTAACTTCACCGTGTCTGGCACCAGCCCCCTAATGCATGCCATCTTAGCCAATAACGAAATGTGCTGCTCTGCGCTACTCACTCTGGATGATATCAATCTGGGTGCCATGGACAACAACAACACTTCAACCCTCATGTATGCTGCTCGTGCCGGAGACTTCTGGGTGTCTGAATATATTTTGAAACGATGTAGCTCGGCTTTCTACAAGGCTAAGGACTTCAACCAAGAGACGATTATCACTCATGCCGCTGTCAACGGACACAAGCAATATATACGACAAATGATACCTTCAATTTGGCTTTCAAACAACGTGATACACGCGGCGGCCTTAAACAACAGAAACGAACTTCAGCTGTTATTGAACGACGGTCATGATCCGAATGTCGTCGAATTTGGTGGCTTGTCAGCATTGATAATATGTAGCATACTGGACAATCGGGAATGTTTTAATCTGCTATTGCAATACAAAGTCTGTCTCAACATCTGGGACGACGCTGGGAGGACGGCTATCCACTATGCTGCCGCTTGTTGCAATTATTACTGCATGGAGAGGCTGATCGAGAAGGGAGCTGTAGCGTCGTGGACCAACCGGCAGAGAGAAACCTATTGCTGATCGTAGCCAAGGGTGGCTTTGTTGACTGCACAAGGCTCGCTATATCAGCGATCCTTCACGAACGGATCATGTTTGCTACATCTAAAATTGTTGGTGAAGATGAACCCAGCGATGTGGACATTTATCACCACTGGCATTCAGAGGGGGAAATTCTCTGTAGTTTAGAAGCCTTCGACTGTATGTTCAAAACTGCCTTGATGCATGCTTCAGCTCGGGGCTACTTGGAAATTGTTCGGATGCTTTTGGACAGCGGTGCCAATGTAAACCGCTCATCGCTTCGCATGGGATCAAATGCATTGATGTGTGCATCGCTTTTTGGACGACAAGAGGTTGTAGAGGAACTGATAGTGAGAGGTGCGGACGTGGATTTCAAAGACAAAGCAGGATATTCAGCGTTGCTCTACGCCGCAAGAAGTGGTCACAATTCCTGTGTTCTCCGTCTGTTGCAAGCAGGTGCCTCAATCACCTTGACAGACAACATCAGACACAATGCTCTGACCAAAGCCATAGATAACGGTCATAGAGACTGTATCGCTACCCTCATTGATGCCCTGACCTTTGAACAACTGAATACGTTAGATAACAAAGGGTGCAATGCCCTGATCCACGCGGCTAAGAAAGGGGACATGACTACTTTCATACTTCTGCTCAGAGCTGGACTTAGCGTAAGGTCAAAAGATTACTTGGGAAATACTCAGTTAATGGTTTCAGCTTCTTTCTGCCAGCTGCACATTGTACAATATCTGGTTGAGCAGGTGAAAATGCCTGTAAACGAATACAATTATGCAGGACTCAACGCTCTAGGCATGGTTGTGTATTACAATCTCCCAAGCATAATTGTCCAATATCTCATAGACGCTGGTTCAAACCTGCATGCGTGCGATAAAAACACGGAGCTCATCCCCTCCTCTTTGCGAGTCAGAACGGAAATGAAAGCCACTTTCGTATCTTGCTTTCTGCAGGAGCCAATATCGGACATTGCGACATGAAAGGCGAGACGGCACTCAGTTATGCTACAAGCAAAGGAGCTACTTCCATTGTAAGACTGGCTCTGGATGCCGAGAGAGCACAAGGTTTGATGGTACCAGATTGTGCCCACAAAAGATCGCTGTTATATGCTGTTGATTGTTGCCATGTAGAAATCGTCCAGCTATTTCTGAGGATGAAGGCTTTCGACTGGAATTGGTACCCATGTTGTATGCTCAATTTACGTGGAGAAATGCGGGTGCTTTTGAAGTCGTTGGTCGTCTTGGGCATATCTCCGAATACCTTCTTGCACGAAAAGAGAGAATGTTCACCTCTTAAACTCGCTTTGGACAGAGACGATTTAGCCACTGTGAAGTATCTCATTACCAATTTGTACTTTTCACTGCGTGACTATCACCTCATCCTCAAAGATCCGTCTATTCGTCACAAACTGGAAAAGGTGTCGGATCCGTCTGCCCCCATCATCGCCAACGACCTCTGCTCCACTCCATTGCCCCTCGTCACGCTCTCTTTCCTCACCATTTCATCAGCTATTGGCTCGCATTGTGGCTTATCTGACAGAAGAGAAGCTGTCGCCACGCTTCCCATTCCAGACTTGTTCAAGCGAAAGCTCTCCTTCCAAGAGCGTGCAGCCAAACTGTGCAATGACGACTGGATTAAAATCGACCTCAACCAGCGCGTGGGGGATACGGACGCGCACGCAGTCTTTTCTTAAGTGTACCCAGGGGGAGCAGCCGTATGTGACAGACCTGTGTCAGCGCCACAGCCGCACCTGTGTGGTTCCCAGTAGTACTGTCACTGATAGAGATAGTGATAGCAACCAGCAGGAAGAACTGTGCAATGCAATCGGTTGTATAACAAGGCGATTGGAGCAGATTGGTTAAGTCTTTGGCATTAGCATCAATAACAGTATCAGCCGTGCGTTATGATCTTTGCTAAAGGCAACTTTATATGCGTGTCGATGTTCTGCAATCAATTTTAATATTTTAAAGTGTGATGGATGAATGTTATGAATATCATGTATTATATAAGCATGTATATATATATGTATTATATATATATATATATATATATATATATATATATATATAAAGATTATGCAATCACTAATGTATATGTGCCTATGCTTATATGTATATATCCATGTATATGCTCATTTACAACTTATATTACATTATGGAATACCTATTCATGTTTTTCTCTTAATACTTATTTGTTTACTATAATATCTATATCTGTATACTCAGAAAAAACTAAGTATACGCTTGTTCAACATAAAATAATTCTTCTGTAAGGAACGCATCTTTTTAGATTAGTATACCATCAAAAAAGCATTCAAAGACCTACAAAATGACGAGAATGGTTTTCTGATACATAGAGTAACAGTCGTTGTCTCTTTTAGACAAGACATCCTCAAAAAG
>JAXRKP010000973.1:0-5000 GCA_037039925.1 Doris montereyensis | reverse complement strand
CAAGAGCTGTGAATAATGAAGGAGCCACAGTGTAGTGAAATCAAAGGCGAAATATGACAATAAGTGACAATTCCACTAATAAAGACAGAACAAACACGTGACGTTTCGCGTATAACCCTTCCTCAGACAACAAAAGAGAAATCTAGAATCTAGATCTTAGTACTACATCAGGCATCACACAATGTGATGTCAGAAGAAAAACATAAAGAAGAAAGAAAGAAAGAAAAAAAGACGGTGATGATAAGAAACGTAGCAGAGGGGGGGGTGTGAAGAATGAACGAGAGTGGAAGGTTCAGATCTAGAATGAAATAAAAAATATGAAAATAAGAAAGTAATAAAAGGTGAGAAAGAGATAGAGAGAATGAAAGAAATAGAGAAGAGAGAGAGAGAGAGAGAGAGAGAGAGAGAGAGAGAGAGAGAGAGAGAGAGAGAGAGAGAGAGAGAGAGAGAGAGAGAGAGAGAGAGACAGACAGACAGACAGAGAGACAGACAGACAGACAGACAGACAGACAGAGAGACAGAGAGACAGAGAGAGAGAGAGAGAGAGAGAGAGAAGAGAATCTGAGAGAGAGAGAGAGAGAGAGAGAGAGAGAGAGAGACAGAGACAGAGACAGAGACAGAGACAGAGACAGAGACAGAGACAGAGACAGAGACAGAGACAGAGAGAGAGAGAGAGAGAGAGAGAGAGAGAGAGAGAGAGAGAGAGAGAGAGAGAGAGAGAGAGAGAGAGAGAGAGAGAGAGAGAGAGAGAGAGAGAGAGAGTTTGAGAGAGAGAGAGAGAGAGAAAGAGAAAGAAATAAAAAAGGCAGGGAAGGAAGAAAGGGAGAGTGAGACGTCTGAGTATGGGAAACAAGAACGAAAAAATAGGATAAATATAAGACTAGATCTATATCTCACTGGGTCTAGAAAGGAAACAACTTTGCGCACGGTTTCTTACCATTACGGAAATGACCCTATTTTATCACCAAGGAGAAAATACTTAAGACTTCGATAACTTGGAAAGCATCAGCTATGCTAACTGGCATATTTTGAAATTTCAGATAAGTTGTTTACTCTCTTGCCTTATTGCATCGATAAATTTGTAATTTATATACATTTCGCACTTTCAGTGTAAATTTTTGCCTTGATTGATACTTCCTTTCATTCATTCTCTATCATTTCGTCTTTCTACACCCAGTAAGATATAGATCCAGTCTTATATTTATCCTATTTTTCTTTAATCATAGTCTTGACATTCTCATTCCACCATGCTGTTCTTTTCCTATCACCTTTAATTTCTTTCTTACCACAGACCTCTTCAGTACAACCGAGGAGTGTTTCTTTATACATCTGCCACTTTTCTTCTACTGTACTATCATTCAGATCCATTTGATTTAATTCCTCTATTTTGAGTTTAGTAGCTTTTTCTCTTTCCTTTTCTGTTTGTTTTCTTCAGTCAGTAATCTCATTTTGGCAATCACTAAGTGATAATCACTTAATATTTCTGCTCCTCTGTTTACTCTTGCATCCAATGTACTGTAAAAAAGGGAGCTGCTAACTATTATGTAGTCTATCATTGACTTTTCACCCCTGCCTTCATTTGCATTTGTATATTTGTGGATATCTTTGAGGAAAAAAGGCTATTTTCATGTCATTCTTTAGGCAAAAATCTATTAGTCTCTCTCCATTTGGAGAAGTTGTTGTCTCTCCTTCTTTACCTATTATTCCCCCTGTTTCTACATTGTTGCCTACTCAAGCGCTTAAATCTCCTAAAAGCATTAGTTCCTGTTTGGGTTCAAGATTCTCTATAGCTGTTTGTAAATCGTTTTCGAAGATATATGTTTCTTCTTTAGTTGCATCTTCGTTTGGTCCATAAGCTATTAATAATTGAAATTTTCTTCCTTTTTGTGTAATATTTATCTCTAATAGCAGTTGGCCTATAAATGTCCAACTTTCTAGTAGCTTTTCATGCCATTTATGCAATAGGAGGCCTACTCCTGCTTTAGCTCTATCTTTGACATCTACTCCTGAGAAGATTAAAATATGATTCGATCCTACATTTTCTATTCCTTGTTCTTCTTTCTTTGTTTCTGTAATGGCCAAAATATCTACTTTGAATTTTTCCATTTCTTCAACTAATTCTAACTCTTTTCCATTTATTGCCCAAACATTTCATGTTCCAAAAATCACAGTCCGTATTCGTTTCCAAGTTCGTCTTCGAAAGATCAAGCCACTTGTATAACATTTATTTCTCTGAATCCGTTTGGTTTTGGATATGCAGGGGATTAGCCCACTGTACCCTAGGTAGATGGTGGGGCTGCCACCTTGAGGCCCCCTACCAGGCCTTGTTATTTTCTGTCAGGGTTAACTCCCTTAGCCCTTAATCATTCAAGACCAGCCTGTAAGGCAGCAGGTTGTTATTTTATGTCAGGGTTAACACCCTTAGCCTTTGGTGGATCAAGACCAGCCTGCAAGGCAACATGTTGTTTTCTGTCAGGATTAAATCCCTTAGCCTTTCGTCAGCCAAGACCCGCCTGCAAGGCAGCAGAGATTCATGGAGGGTGGGATCATTAGCCATCATAAGAGACTCTATAAATGCTCAAACTACAGATGGGGAGATCACTACTTAGCGTTCCAGAGAAGAGGTTAGGACACTGGAATGAGACTAGCGAAAAGAAGGGGTGGATCAGATTGCCAGAACACCAGAGTGGGACGAGACTGTACAAGATCACATACTTATAATAAGCAAATAATAGAAAATTCTTCAGAAGAAACAAGGATTTGCACCTGTTTATATGCCCAAACATCTTGAGTCAATTTATGTCTATCTTAGTTTTTATGTTATCTGCGTTGGTTTGATATCTTATGTTTGTATTTCTAATTTCGTCTCTCTCAGTTTTCCGTACTACTCTTCTTAGATATTTCATTTAAGCTGTCTGTACTCTACTGTAGTCTCTACTGTCTAAGGTCCAGGTTTAGCTGCCATAGAGAGAGTAAGACAATAAATTATGTTGTATATTGCCATTTGATTTTTATTGACAATTCTTGTTTATGTACAAATGCCTTTCCTATATGGTTATATAATGTCATTGGCTGTTGGATTCTCTGACTGATTTCTTCTCTGAGTTTTCCATCTGAGTTAATCATTACTCCTAGATAATTGAACATTTGAACTTGTTCTAAAGTCTCCATATGTCATTTAAGATTGTGTGTTTCAGCTTCCCTAGTTACTAGTATTGTTTTGGTTTTCTTTGCATTTCCTCTCATTCCTTTTATTTAGTTCATTATTCATCATGTTCAAATTTGACTGAAGGTCACTTCCTGATTTTCAAACAGAACTAAATCATCAGCAAATAAAAGCATTGATACATTTACTGGTTTGAGATTCCACATTCATTTTCTTCCTTTGGCTTTTTGAGGATGCGTCTGCAACTGAAGCCATAAATGTGATAAACAAAGAGATTTATTGTACAACCCTCCCTTACAGCAATTGATTTTCATCAAATTCTTCAAATACGTTTCCAGCTACTCTTCCCTGTTCATGTTGGTTACTTTCCCAACTGTTAATGCCTTTTTATTACATTTTGCTATGCATATTTCTGGTCCTGTTTGCACAGAGTCAAATCCTTTTTGTCAATGAAACACAGGTGCAAGACATTCTCATTCCACCATACTGTTCTTTCTCCTATCTCCCTTAATTTGTTTCCTACCACAGACCTCTTCAGTACAACTGAGGAGTGTTTCTTTATACATCTGCCTTTCTTCTATCATTCAGATCCATCTGCCTTTCACTGATAAATCTTTATCCTAGATTGTATACCTGTTTTACTATTGGTTTATTTAGTTCTTCTATATTTTGGAGTTTAGTAGCTTTCTTCTTTCCTTCTGTTTGTTTTCTTCAGTCAGCACTCTATTTTGGCAATCACTAGGTGATGATAACTAAATATTTCTGCTCCTCTGTTTACTCTGCATCCAATGTACTGTAAACAAGGGAGCTGCTAACTATTATGTAGTCTTACGTTGACTTTTCACACCTGTCTTCATTTACTCTTGTATGCTTGTGGATATCTTTATGACGAAAAGGTGTTACTATTTTCATGTTATTCCTTTAGGGAAAATCTATTTGTCTCTCTGCATTTGGAAAGTTGTTGTCTCTCCTTGTTTACCTATTATTCCTCCTGACGTTTCTACATTGTTGCCACCTCTATGCGTTGAAATCTCTAAAAAGCATTAGTTCTTGTTTGTATTTAAGATTCTCTGCAGCTATTTGTAAATCGTTTTCGAAGATATCTTTTTTCTTTTTTTACTTTAGTTGCATTTTCGTTTGGTCCATAAGCTATTGATAATTTAAGCTCTCGTGTTTTAGTTTAATATTTGCCTCTAATGGTGGGCTTATAAATTCCAACTTTCTATTAGCTTTTCATGGCAGCCACTAGGAGGCCTATAACACTCTGAGTCTATCTTTGACATACTCCTGAGAAGATGAAAATATGATTAGGTCCTACATTTTCATTCTTAATGCTTTTTCTTTGTTTCTGTAATGGCCAAAATATCTACTTTGAATTTTTCCATTTCTTCAACTAATTCTAGCTCTTTTCCATTTATTGCCCTTACGTTCCATGTTTCAAAAATCACAGTCCGTATTCGTTTCCAAGTTTGTCTTTGAAAGATCAAGCCAGTTGTATTATGTTTATTTCTCTGAATCTGTTTGGTTTTGGATAAACAGGGGATTAGCCCACTGTACCCTAGGTAGATGGTGGGGCTGCCACCTTGAGACCCCCTGCCAAGCCTTGTTATTTTCTGTCGGGGTTAACTCCCTTAGCCTTTAGTTATTCAAGACCAGCATGCAAGGCAGCAGGTTGTTATTTTCTGTCAGGGTTAACTCCCTTAGCCTTTGGTCAACTAAGACCGGCCTGCAAGGCAGCAAGTTGTTTTCTGTCAGGATTAACTTCCTTAGCCTTTGGTCAGCCAAGACCTGCCTGCAGGGCAGCAGGAGACTAGTGGAGGGCGGGATCATCTAC
>JAXRKP010000972.1:180000-188203 GCA_037039925.1 Doris montereyensis | reverse complement strand
GTTTTAAAAACCTCGTATTGTCCTTTTCTCGGGCTGTTTTTGGAAAAAGAACAAAGTTTTCGTATCTTTAAAAGGTTGGAAAAGCTTTTAATATAACTTAAAATCATTGTCAATTTCAACTATTATACGTTTAACGTGATTATTTGTGTTTTTATTTGGTTTTTTTTTTTAATTCTTTTTTCATTAAGATGTGACTTTTTAATTCAATTTATTTGAAAATGAATTGAGTTGTATTTCATCATAAACTTTGATTATTTTTCTGTTCAAAATACTTAATGTTTTTTTCAAGGTTTTATTTTGAGCCGAGATATCGGGTTTTTAATAAAGCGCGTTTCCAACTTGAATTTACTGTTTTTGACTTTCATGACGGTACAATTTCAGAGTCTCCACATGGCAATGCGACGGTTCACTTTTAAGAAAAATAATTGAAAGGAAGGTATAAATTATAGCAATTAAAAAGATTCTTAGTCACATATAGATCTAACTCTGGTATTTTTGGATCCCATCATATTGTTAAACGAATATACTATTTGTAAGTTGGCGAGAAAGCATATTATGCAGAAGTCACTGCGATTATTAAAGAAATATTGAGACTCAACACTTGTTCGTTCGACATTACTTATGAAGAAATAACTGCAGAACGCGCAGGACCAAGACAGTATATATTCTCCAAGCATAAAGAAAAATGGCATAAGCATAGGTAGAACAAAATCGACACGACTACGATAAGCAGATCAACAACACAAGACGATAATGAAATTTGAAGCAAATTGCGCCAGTCACGTAAGCATGACACGACCTGTTACGCTTGATGAGCTGAAAGAAAGATTACCTAATGCAACAGGTGATTTTAATATCGAAACCAAAATTGGCTTCTTTTGAGAAATTAACATTTTACAATCACAGGCACTTCATGGAGTCGAAACAATATCTGTTGAAGCTCGAATTAGGACATGCGCAGAGGTGTAACAGGATCAGAACGATATCTGGAAGCTGTGCAGATGTGACATGATTTCACTAAATGACAATATTACTACCATTACCACCATCATTACCCCCACTATCACTCCCATTACTACCATTACCATAACCATTACCACCTCTGCCACCACCATTACCACCACTACCATAACCATTATCGTCACCACCACTACCATACCACCACCACCACCACTATCACCACCACACACCTTCTACAACCACCATTACCACCCCTACCACCACCATTACCACCCCTACCACCACCATTACCACCACTACCACAAACCATAAATCCATTACTACCACTACCACTACCACCAATTACCTTGGCATTACATCTACCACCACCATTACCACCACTATCACCACAATTACCACCACTATCATTACCACCACCATTACCACCACTTTCTCCACCATTACCACCGCTACCCCTATCACCACCATTACCATCACTGCCACTACCACCACTACCACCACTACTACCATCACCACTACTACCACTACTACCATCGCCACTACCACCCCTACCACTACTACTAGCACAACTACCACCCCACCATGACCACCACTATAACTACCGCGACTATCCCCCACCACCACCACTACCATCACTACCATCACCACTACCAGCACTACCACCAGCACTACTACCAATACCAGCACCACTACCATGACTAGCACCACTATTACCACCACCACTAACCACCACCATACTTCCACCACTACCACCATGTCTATCACCACCACCAAACCACCAGCACCAAGCCTAATGCAACACTACCGCTACTATTACCACCACCGCTACCACTACCACCACCACTAGCATTACCACCACTACTACCACGCTTAACGCAAGGATGTTCATCTCCCACAGAACTGGGGAGATGAGTTTCTGCAATGGAACACCAGCGACTACGGAGGTGTGGAGGAGATCACTGTGGGCCAAAACCAGGTGTGGCTGCCGGACATCCTGGTGGAAAACACGTAAGTCAGTCAACAGTTACACATTGACTACTTACGTAAGTCAGTCAACAGTTACACATTGACTACTTACGTAAGTCAGTCAACAGTTGCACATTGACTACTTACGTAAGTCAGTCAACAGTTGCACATTGACTACTTACGTAAGTCAGTCAACAGTTACACATTGACTACTTACGTAAGTCAGTCAACAGTTGCACATTGACTACTTACGTAAGTCAGTCAACAGTTGCACATTGACTACTTACGTAAGTCAGTCAACAGTTACACATTGACTACTTACGTAAGTCAGTCAACAGTTGCACATTGACTACTTACGTAAGTCAGTCAATAGTTACACACTGGCTACTTACGTAAGTCAGTCAATAGTGACATACTGGCTACTTAGGTAAGTCAGTCAATAGTGACATACTGGCTACTTAGGTAAGTCAGTCAATAGTGACATACTGGCTACTTAGGTAAGTCAGTCAATAGTGACATACTGTCTACTTAGGTAAGTCAGTCAATAGTGACATACTGGCTACTTAGGTAAGTCAGTCAATAGTTACACATTGGATACTTACGTAAGTCAGTCAATAGTTACACACTGGCTACTTACGTAAGTCAGTCAATAGTGACATACTGTCTACTTAGGTAAGTCAGTCAATAGTTACACACTGGCTACTTACGTAAGTCAGTCAATAGTTACACACTGGCTACTTACGTAAGTCAGTCAATAGTTACACACTGTCTACTTAGGTAAGTCAGTCAATAGTTACACACTGGCTACTTACGTAAGTCAGTCAATAGTTACACACTGTCTACTTACGTAAGTCAGTCAATAGTTACACACTGTCTACTTACGTAAGTCAGTCAATAGTTACACATTGCCTACTTAGGTAAGTCAGTCAATAGTGACATACTGGCTACTTAGGTAAGTCAGTCAATAGTGACATACTAGCTACTTAGGTAAGTCAGTCAATAGTGACATACTGGCTACTTAGGTAAGTCAGTCAATAGTGACATACTGTCTACTTAGGTAAGTCAGTCAATAGTGACATACTGGCTACTTAGGTAAGTCAGTCAATAGTTACACATTGGATACTTACGTAAGTCAGTCAATAGTTACACACTGGCTACTTACGTAAGTCAGTCAATAGTTACACACTGTCTACTTAGGTAAGTCAGTCAATAGTTACACACTGTCTACTTAGGTAAGTCAGTCAATAGTGACACACTGTCTACTTACGTAAGTCAGTCAATAGTTACACACTGGCTACTTAGGTAAGTCAGTCAACAGTTACACACTGTCTACTTACGTAAGTCAGTCAATAGTGACACACTGGCTACTTAGGTAAGTCAGTCAACAGTTACACACTGGCTACCTGCTTTTAGTTTTCCTTCTGTACTTTTATAACTTTATTAACTCACCGTTCCAGAGCTCAGAACTTTGCCGAAATCGGCAGTGACTCCATTCTAGTCAACATCAAGAGCGACGGACACATCTCGTGGGAACCAGGCATCCTCACCAAAACCATATGTGAGGTGAACATCGGCAAATACCCCTTCGATCACCAAACGTGTCAAATCAAATTCTTGACCTGGATGCATACCAACAAGACATTAGATGTACAGGTAATCACAGGATGAGTGGTGTTTCGTGTGTGATGTATCTTGTTTCAGGTGTGTTTCACGCGTCTCTCTCTCTCTCTCTCTCTCTCTCATCTCTCTCCTCTCTCTCTCTCTCTCTCCTCTCTCTCTCTCTCTCTCTCTCTCTCTCTCTCCTCTCTCTCCTCCTCTCTCTCTCTCTCTCTCTCTCTCTCTCTCTCTCTCTCTCTCCTCTCTCTCTCTCTCTCTCTCTCTCTCTCTCTCTCTCTCTCTCTCTCTCTCTCTCTCTCTCTCTCTCTCTCTCTCTCTCTCTCTCTCTCTCTCTCTCTCTCTCTCTCGCTCTCTCTCTCTCTCTCTCCTCTCTCTCTCTCTCTCTCTCTCTCTCTCTCGCTCTCTCTCTCTCTCTCTCTCTCTCTCTCTCTCTGTCTCTCTCTGTCTCTGTCTCTGTCTCTGTCTCTGTCTCTGTCTCTGTCTCTCTCTCTCTCTCTCTCTCTCTCTCTCTCTCTCTCTTTCTCTCTCTGTTTCGCGTGTCTCTCTCTGGAGTCAATCTCGTTATCATCCTATTATCATTTTTCTTATTTTTCTCGTTTGAACAGGATCTGTTTTCACGCAAGTTGTACCCCGACCGAATATATTATCACTTGTTCTACTTCTCAAAGTTATAAAAATCGGAATAAGCTCCGGCTCTATGGGTCGTCATGGCCTGGGAGGAAGTTTGGTATACTTCTATTTCTCTCTGTTTTCTCTCGCATTAATATGCTCATCAACGTTTCTCTCGACAGAGATCTGGATACTTTTCTTTCTTTTAGCATGTTTTTCTTTCTACAGGAAATCGGGAGACGAACGATACATCTCTCTCTCCTTGCGCAGATCTCAATAATCTGTGCATGTTAGAATCCCTTGGGTGTTTTCAGGACAGTCGCTCAAAATAAAAACTCTCCACCAAAAACCCATGAGATCACCTAAGCTTTGGATGTGGATGGAATCTCTCTCTTAGTATCCACAAAACTATCTCTGAGGTGTGGTGTCGGTGGCTGTTGTTAGGCCGCCAGACTTTAGCTGATGAGGCCCTGGGGTTCGACGTTGTGTTCCTTTGGAAAGACCTTTAACACAAATGACCCAGGTGTAAATTGGTCTCTCACTAACTTGGGACTAGAAACTTGCATCAGACTAGCGTCATGTCCAAGAGGTGATTATGGTCATGCTCCGCTCAACTCCCGCTCCTCTGTCTCTCGCTTTACTCTCCAGCTCTATGGGCCGTAATGGCCTTGAAGAAACTTTATATTTTACTTCTTTATCTCTGAGGTAGCTACGTGCTGATGTAGCATAGGCAGACGTAAACGTACCTCTATCAATACGCACACACATGTGCTTAGTCACGTGCAAATACACACGCACATACACACACACACACACGCACACACGTGCACGCTCTCACATGAACACACACACACGTGCACGCTCTCACATGAACATACACATACACACACACGCACACACGTGCACGCTCTCACATGAACATACACATACACACACACACGTGCACGCTCTCACATGAACATACACACACACACACACACACACGTGCACGCTCTCACATGAACATACACATACACACACACACACGTGCACGCTCTCACATGAACATACACATACACACACACACACGTACACGCTCTCACATGAACATACACATACACACACACACACGTGCACGCTCTCACATACACATACACATACACATACACACATCTGCTCATGAGCACAAAGCAGTAACATGCTGAAATAACAATCTACTATCTTTGCCACTTATCTATGAAAATCCCAATATGCTGTGTGAAAAAATGCAATTATCGCGTCTCCACTGAATGTGAGACTTAATCAAGTCTAAAACCAAAAACAACGTCCAGGAAATCTTAAGTTAATTCCTGGCACCTTCTTGGTTAGGTAAATCTGCATTCAAAAACTTGCATTATTTACTCTTCTGCTTTTTCCTTCTTTGTTTTTTTGAAATAGTTTTAGAGCAAGATGGTGGAAAAGGTAAATCTTCTTTTGTTTTTCTACTGTCTTGGATTAAGAAAAAGGGAAAGGAGAAAAAAAATAAAAAGAAAGACAAGGAGCTGCTGTCTGCTACTGCCACTGCTAAGCTGGGACTGCTACTGCAACATTGCTAGGTTTTGAAAACTACTGCTGCTGCTGCATGCTATACTACTACTACTACTGCTACTGTTAAAACTACTACTGCTACTGGTACTACTACTGCTACTGCCACTACAACTGCTGCTACTGGTGGGTTAAGCCGCTACTGCTACTTCTACTGCGGCTGCTAGTGCTATCACTACCGCTACCGCTACCGCTACTGCTATTGCTACTGTTACTGCTACTGCTACTGCTCTGCTATTGCTACTGCTACTGC
This sequence comes from Doris montereyensis, assembly GCA_037039925.1. NCBI lineage: Eukaryota > Metazoa > Mollusca > Gastropoda > Nudibranchia > Dorididae > Doris > Doris montereyensis. Next base: position 182,235 of record JAXRKP010000972.1, on the reverse strand, counting down.
TACTGATAAACCACCACCACCATGTGCACGATTCTTTTCACTCTGTGAACTTAAACTTTATTAACCTATCGTGCTGTTCTAACGGGCATTCCGGGCATAATCATTTGTATGTGTTTAAAAACCCCATCACCTTCCCCTTGTGGATCTACCGTTAATCAAATCAAATCAAATCTCCCACGTCTAACTAAATTTACAGACAACACCACAATTCAAATTCTCGTATCCAGCAACGAAAGTGGGTATGGTCAACCTCCCGGAATTGTTTTGTTAAGCATAAGGCTTATGAAGTACATTCTTATGATTACATCAATGTCATAAAAAGACTAAATATTATCATTGATTCCCTTACTTCTACCCATCCACTTACAAGTATGGAACAGGTAAATCAATAATACAATAATGAAAAAAGGATTTTTGTAGCATTTGTTTTTGTCAGAGCCTCAATGCACCACAAATATGGAACAGGTTAAGGCAATAACAATAATGAAAAGACGATTTCTATAGCATTTATTGCCAATAGCCTTAAGGCGTTCCAAGTATGGGAATAGGTTAAGGCAATAACAATAATGAAAAGACGATTTCTATTGCATTTGTTGCCAAAGCCTTATGGCGCTACAAGTATGGAACAGATAAGGCAATAACAATAATGAGAGCATTTATTGCAAAAAGCCTTAAGGCGCTACAAGTATGGAACAGATAAGTCAATAACAATAATGACAAAGACGATTTCTATAGCATTTTGTTGCCAAAGGCTTAAGGCGCTATAAATATGGAACAGATAAGTCAATAATAATAATGAAAAAGACGATTTTCTGTAGCATTTATTGCCAAAGCCTTAAGGCGCTACAAAGTATGGAATAGGTAAGTCAATAACAAATAACGAAAAGGCGATTTCTTGTAGCATTTATTGCCAAAAGCCTTAAAGCGCTTCAAGCATGGAACAGGTAAGTCAATAATAAAAATGAAAAATGAAGAACGGCAATGAAATATGAAACTCCACCAATAAAGATACATAAATAAACACGTGACTTTTCGGGCATAACCAAACCCTTCGTCAGACAACGCTAGATACTAGAGTTCTAGATATTTCACGTTGTGTTTGTCTGACAAAGGGTTATACCCGACACGTCACGTGTTTGTTATTGTCTTTATTGGTAGAGTTGTCATTTAGTGTCTTTTTAACCTTTTGTCTTTATTGGTAGAGGTTGTCACGTAGTGTCTTTTTAACCCTTTTGTCTTCACGCCACTGTGACTCCTTTGTATTAGTAATGAAAAGATGATTTCTATAGCATTTTTGACCAAAAGCCTCAAAGCGTTTGCTACAACGTTAGTTTATACATCTCATGAAGGAACGTATACTATTATGACGTATATGAACTTATGGACTGTTTGGTAAATACATGCCATGACCAGCTGATGAGTCAAACACTGTATGTTAATTGATACGATAATGGACTTATAGAGGGGAAAGGGTCAAGGACATCAGGTAAAGTTGTGATAAAATAAAACCAATGTGATACATTATTCATCGACGTTTGACAGTTTCTTTCTTTTTCCCTCTTTCTTTCTTTCTTTCTTTCCCTTTTTCTTTCTTTCTTTCCTTCTTTCTTTCTTTCTTTTTCAGGGTAATTCTTCTTTGTTTCTTTCTTTGTTTCTTTGTTTCAATCTATGTGGAGAAGGGAGCGCAAGGGAGGTCTTTGTTTCGGGTTAATTCTGTTCTTCTCTTTCTTCAGTGTCGCACTTTTGGTCTTTTACTCTGGATCACAGCATTGTATTCGCGGGGACTGCCACTCTCTCTTCCCCCCGGTAAATCCCTAGTTTTTTTTCTCTTCCTTCCTTTCAACTCAATTTTCCTCCACCTCCTCACTAAATCCTCCTCTTCCTCCATCGCCCAGGATTTTGATAGATCAAACTCGTTCTCTCGTACTTCTTACTTGGCGGATACTCGGTCTGATATTGCTTCGCGGATTTAGCTAGCAGCTGCTGCTACCGGTGACCTCCTTTTCCTCTTGAGCGGTCCTTCGTGAGGGCAATTGTGCAAGATCGACCTAGGTGGACCAGGGGGACGGGGGAGGGGTGGGGCTGAAAGTTTGCTTGAAAATCGCCTCGAGGATGAAATCGTAAACCGATTGAGTGGGGGCGGGGCTCGAGAACCCACTATAGAAGGGGTTGGGTGGGCCGATTTAAGCGAGTTGAGGAGAGGTATAGCAGCCATTTTGGGCTAGATATTAGGTC
>JAXRKP010000972.1:167500-175000 GCA_037039925.1 Doris montereyensis | reverse complement strand
ATTATCATTAATATTGATATTATTATTATTACTATTATCAATATTTATTTTATTATTACTATTTTATTATTATTATCTATTATTATTATTATTATCATTATTATTATTATTATTATTATTATTATTATTATTATTATTATTATTATTATTATTATTATTATTATTATGATTATTATTATTATTATTATTATTATTAATTATTTTATTATTATTATTATTATTATTATTATTATTATTGTTATTAAAGCTTATTATTATTATTATTATTATTATTATTATTATTGATTAGTATTATTATTATTATTATTATTATCATTACTATTATCAATATACTAATAATCATTATTATTATGATTGTAATTGCTATTCATATTATTATTAATATTATTGATTGGTCATTGATTATCATCGTCATCTTCAACTGCTTCCGATCCTCAATATCATCATCTCGTATTTAGAAATATTATGAATTTAAAAAATTTGAAAGCTCAGTGATGTCAGTTCTCTTTGGTTGAGAGGCCAACAGTCTTGGTTATAATTAATCGTGGTCAATTATTGAAAACTATAAGTGACCCCATTTATTGATTGATCTAACTTGATTGAATAAGCACGTTGATTGATTGATAGATTTAACTGACTGACTGATTGATTGATTGATTGGTTGATTGACTGATTTATTGATTGCTTATTGACTGAGTTGATTGATTGACTGATTGTTTGATTGGGTCATTTTTGATTGACTGATTGATTGATTGGTCGATTGGTTGATTGGTTGATTGTTTTTAATTTTGTTTACCTGTTTTGATATACAGTGATCTCAGGGTTGTATAAAGAGGAACATGCAAGATAAAAAGATAGATGAAAGAATGAAGAAAACCAGTGGCACCCGTCAAACGCGCTTTACCCCATCCACTATATGCGAGATCTCAGAGAGAGCAAAGAGGAACGTTGCAAGATAAAAGTTAGATTGAAATAGAGAGGAAAGAAGTAGGATCTACCAGAGCACCCGTCAAACGCGCGCTTTGGGGTGAGTAAAGAGGAACGTTGCAAGATACAAGTTAGGTTGAAATAGAGAAAAGGAAAAGAAGTAGGACCTACCAGTGGAGAGGCGCGCTTTACCCCCATCCACTATATGCGGTGATCTCAGGGTGAGTAAAGAGGAACGTTGCAAGATAAAAGTTAGATTGACATAGAGAAAGGAAAGGAAGTCGAACCTACCAGTGCCAACCTAAGGACGCTGCCACACATTACAGAGCCAAATGTTTTTGTGTTTGCCTAATTTATCCATTGTTCATAGCTGTTCATGAGGAACCTTCGTGTTTCATAAGTTGGGAGTAATTGACCTGTGACAATACTGTTAGAAAGTGTGTGTGTGTATGTTTGTGTGGGTGTGTGTGTGTGTGTGTGTGAGAAAGAGAGAGAGGGAGGAGAGAGAGAGAGAGAGAGAGAGAGAGAGAGAGAGAGAGAGAGAGAGAGAGAGAGAGAGAGAGAGAGATAGATTCCAGAGAGAGAGAGAGAGAGAGATCGAAAAAGAGATATAATGAGAGAGAGAAAAGTAAATGGTATCCTTACTTGGTCTGTAAGTTTTGAACAGAGGATGAAGTTTTTTGCGTTTGTGTAGGAATACGCAGTTCTCCCCAACCCTCCCCCAATGTTATTGTATACCTGTAGTCTAAAATCTTTTGTTTTAACCCTAATTTTGCTTGCACTTGTGAAATGCTACAGACAGATTTTTGTGCCTCGTGTCGTGTGTTTTTCTACGCTAGCTGGGCCTAATTGACAAAAACCCCAACCCATCAGGATTGAACGCAGACAAATGCCACATTGTGTTATGTCAATATGTAGACCAAAAGGACCGAATTTACAATGTATTATCATGTTCCCTTTTCATGGGCTGGTATCGTATTGAAGATATTGATACAAAAATTGCTTTTCATTGAATCAACTTATACCATATTATTATGATTTGTCCGTAACAGTCACGGTTAGATTTGAGATTCCAGTGACTGTATAATTTATTTAATTTAATTTACGTATATCCAGAACTAAAGTGATCTCAGGGTTTTTGGTAAGATTTTTTTTTTATTTTGCACGGACTTTCTGTAAACAGCCAGGAGGGGTTCTTTAACGTGCACATAGTGTTGTTATCTGTACACAAACCTCTTTTTATTGTCCGTCTCCCTTGGGACTAAGATCGATCCACCTACCTGAATCAGGGAGTGGGGGGGGGGGAATAAGTGTTCTTCGAAAAAACTGGAGAACATTTTCAACCGTTGGCAGGGCTCGAACCCATTACGTTTTGGTTGAGAGGCGGACATCTTGCCTCTGGACTACCAAGTCCCGTGACTCCATAATATACTAATGAGCTTTAATTAACACACTACCATTTGAACCGCCCATTACATTGCTTTGATCACTTAAGATAAGATAAGATAAGATAAGATAAGATACAACCTTATTGTCCAAAAATGGCACATTGTATTGGTGTTACAATACCTTCAATATAATAATATGAAATACAACACACCCTTACCATAAACAAATTATTCTTCACACACAAACAGCTTACACAAATTACGAGATCAAAACATGTATAACATAACAAAAAAAGAATTAACATTTAAAAAAAATACCTGTACACGTAATCATTGCAATGAATGACGTTCAACAGAGCGTTGGTGATAATGAAACTGGTGATGGTAGGGATAATAATTTTTACAGATGCTCACTAGTTATTGAAGTTCTTTAACATTCAATGTTATGAAACGAAGTGTTAAGGACAATTGTCCCATTTTTCATCTGTCTGTAGTTGCCCGCCCCCCCTCCCCTCAAACTGATATACCTTGAACATGTAATGGGCAGTTCAAAATGTGGTGAGTCGTTAAAAGTTCTATAGTACAATGTAATCAATTGCAACAATATCTTTGTGATAAAAAAGAATGTAAATTGGTCAAAGAAATTACCATTATCAATATACCATTTTGATTGATTGATTGATTGATTGATTGATTGATTGATTGATTGATTGATTCATCGACATTTACTCAGTCCATTATACATCATGGTTATCTCCGGAGGGTGGGGGTGGGATTTAAAATAAACAGCAAGATGAAAGACAAGTCTCTAGTGAAAGGAAAGAAGTAAGACCTACCAGTATCACCTGCTAACCTCCTGCTATCAATAACATAAGAATTTGAAATCCAATCTTTTGTCTCTTTTCCTCACTGCTCCCTTTACAGATTTTAAAGATATTTCAGAAGTAAATTCATCAATAAACCTTCATCCATATTGAGTTGAAAGGGTATTTGTTTTGTTCTGTTCAAAATGGGTTTCGTTTCGTTTCGTTTCATTGTAATTTACATCTATACACCATAGTATAATGCAGTAATCTCGCTGTGAATGAAGATTTTTTCGGTTTCATTGCAATGAATTCTCTCCACCAACCATGATTTGATGTTACCCACATTCAAAATTATGGTTTATTTTGGGGTTTCTAGTAGGGTTTGTTTTTAAAAATTTGCCAAGACTGCTCTGTAAACATAAAAAAATAATCTTTAAACTGCATAGAGTGTTACGATCTGCACATGGAAACCTCCTCTATTTCGTCCCTCATCGATGATATTCGAAGTTGATCCACCTACCTGGATCAGGTAACGGGGTAGGAATGGTTTTTATTCGAACACAAAAACAACCCAAAAAAATGTTTTCCCAACCTGTCAGGCTCGAACCCACGACCTTTCAGTTGAGAGGCCTTGTCTCTGATGCATGATAATCATGTTGTCAAGAAATTGTTTTTTCGTTGTAATTCTTCCTGTAAGTAACTTTGTAAACTGCTTCGCATTCTCTTGGAATTTTTGTGTGTGGATTCCTTTCCGAAATTTACCCCTCCCATAGGGGTGTAGGTGGAAGAGAGTTTACTGCCGTACTTGGGATCATAAGGTACCGGGTTTGAAACCTGGCAAAGCTAGGCCTTATGTTGCTTTCCTTGGGAAAGACGCTTAACGCACAAACGCACACCCCCCCCCTCCGACCTGGTGCAAATAGGTACACGCACTAGTTTGGAAGTAAAAACCTGCATCAGACTAGCGTCCTGACCAGGAGGTGATTATTATCATCGCCCGTTCCTCCCTCACGCTTCACGCTACAGAAAATGGAATAAGCTCGGCTCTATGAGCCATAAAGGCAAGCCCAATGATTTTTTCAGGAAAGGTAAACTATTACATCTGTTTACCCAAATTTACCCCTGTCCACCATACGCGGTAAATAGAGAGTAAACAGCAAGATGAAAGATAAGTGAAAGTGACCAAATGAAAGTAAAGAGGTAAAAGTCTACCAGTAGAACCTGTCAACCGCCTACTTAACTAAACTGTTACAAGTTACAAGAAAAGAACAACACAAAGGATGGACACATTTATCTAATATAAACAGGTCGTCTTTATTGAGACATAAAGTATGATAAATCTGGACATTCATTCAAATCATAGCCAACTTCTCAATGAAATGTCTATCAGTATTTTCTCAAGCTTAAGTACAAAATTTCGTAATTGATTAATCATAATAATATATATCGTATTGCATACCTATTGCATTTTTAATCATAATAGGCATTCGTAACTTTATAAAAACACCAACAAGTTTAAAAAGGTACAGGTTAAAACTTCATGATTAGTTATTTAATATATTATATTGTATACATGATTCAAAAATCAAGACAGGCATTGATAACAATAAAAACAACAAGTTCAAAAAGGTACAGGTTAAAATAGTGTTAGCTTTGTTGAATTGAAATTTACGCCATTCATTCATTATCGGTGATTTTAGGGTAAATTAAAGAGGAAACAACAGCAACATGAATGAAAGACAGGGTGGAAAGAGTGGTGAAAGGAAAGGAAGAAGTATGACCTACCAGTAACGCCCGCCAACCGCTCACCGTTGTAGGGCGTCTAATTAAAAGGAAAAAAAGCTTCACGTTATTAAAATATTATCTTCAATCACAGAGTCTATATAAATCTTTACAGAATCTCATTTTTTGGGACCAATCTGTCAATCAAACGTTCTTGAGAATCTAGCACGGTAAGTGAAAGGCTTAGAACGTTCCATGAATGTAAAACAGAAAATCGTAACATTAAAATCAATGATAAAAAAAAACAATGTTTAAAAATAATAATATTATATATTACATACCATCATGAAAGACCAACGTAGGAACATAATGAACACGAATTCGAGTTTGTCTCAATATAAATTTACCCCGTCCACCACTATAGGCGATGATCTCAGAAACAGCAAGATGAAAGAGAACTGTTCAGTGAAAAGAGTGGTGAAAGGAAAGAAGCAGAACTTACAAACAGCTCCCGTTGACCTCCCACCATAACTGCAAGTCTCACATCTTGGGACTGTACACAGTTTGTAACAAACAATTGCTGTATAGAATTGTGACATTTCAGCTATCCATATATCCATATTCGCACTCGATATTTAAGCCATGATAATACTTACAATTAGAAACTATTTTTTATTCACATTTAATACATGTAAATTTTTTCTCTTGTAAGCCTGATACCTACAGTAATTCAATTCAACTACATATTGTATATAACGCTCTGTACAAAAATGATGTAATAAAAGCTTAGAATTAGGCTTAGAGTGATAAAACCCCCCCCCACCGATAATAAGTGACAACTCCACCAATAAAGACATTTGCTTATTATGATGATAAATACTTTAAACCATTTGATATAAATGCAAATTACAATTAGGCCCCTCTCGTACCTTTATGCATCATCGACATTCAAATTTTAGAAAAGTTATGAAAAGGATTTATTTACGTTAAGTTCCATCGAAATTGACTCCCCTCAAACATCATGTTATGTCCCAATCACAGGATGAATGAACAGCAAACAACAAGAAAAAAAGAAAGTAAAATGTGAGAAAAAGTAAAAAAAAAAAAAAAAAGGTAAAATGCAGGACATAACAGAAACCGACACCCTACCGCCCACAAAAGGATTGGCCCACCCCCCACTTCCCCTGCCAAAAGAACCCCCCCCTCCCCCAAAAAAAAAGAAAAAACTAAAAAAAGAAAAGAAAAGAACAATCAACAAATCAACAAAAACAAAAAACAGCCAAACAAAATTGACAGAAGACGTTGAGAGATCAAAAAACCCCCCCTCCCCCCAAAAAACAAAAGAAAACTACCAAAAACTGCCAGTCGTTGAGAGATCAATTGTTTCACCCCCCCCCAAAAAACAATGAAAAAAAAAAAACTAAGTAACAAAAAAAAAAAACAAAAACACAAAACAAAAACAACAAAAAAACAAAGAAAAACAAAAGAAAACTGCCAAAAAAAAAAAATTGACAAAACATGTCGAGATCAAAATCTTAAGAAATAAAAAAAACCCTCCTTTGTGTGGCGGCGAGACATCACAGGTGAAAAGAATTGCAGATTTGTGTTCCGCTTCGTCGGCACAGGTGACGGATAGATGTAATGTAATGCAAATTTGACCACAAAATGCCATGGGTTCTCTTGGGGTTGCTCTCTCAAGGATGTTGATAGGGGAAATCAATGAAAGAACCCCAATGCTCTCAATAATAATAAAGGATGATGATAATAATAATGTGAGGAGCAGGGAGGAGCAGGGAGGGGGAGGAGCAGGAGGGAGCAGGGGGAGGAGCGGAGTAGCAGGGGGAGGAGCAGGAGGAGGAGGAGGGGGAGGAGCAGGGGGGGAGGAGCAGGAGGGGGAGGGGGAGGTCAGGAGGAGGGGGGAGGAGCAGGGGGAGGAGCAGGAGGAGGAGGGGGGAGGGAGGAGGGGGGAGGAGCAGGAGGAGGGGGAGGAGCAGGGGGAGCAGGAGGAGGGGGAGGAAGAGGTCTTCAGAGCAGGGGAGGAGGAAGAGCAGGAGCAGGAGGGAGGGGGGAGGGAGCAGGAGGAGCAGGAGGAGGGGGGAGGAGCAGGGGGAGGAGGGAGGAGGGAGGAGCAGGAGAGAGGAGGGAGCAGAGGGAGCAGGGGGAAGCAGGAGGGGAGGAGCAGGAGCAGGAGCAGGGGGAGCAGGGGAAGAGCAGAGGAGAGGAAGGGAGGAGGGGAGGAGGACGTTGGAGGAGGGAGGGAGCTTTGTCTGTCTATCTGAGCCGGAGGAGGAGCATAAACATCAGGAGGAGGAGCATCAGGGGAGCAGGGAGGAGGAGCAGGAGGAGGGGGAGGAGCAACAGGAGGAGGAGGAGCAAGAGGAGGAGGAGGAAGAAGAGGAAGAGGAGGAGGAGGAGAGGCATCTGATGATATCGTCATCATCGTCATCATCATCAACATCAACATCAACATCAACATCAATCATCATCATCATCATCATCACCACCATCATCATCATCATCACCATCATTATTATTATCATCACCATCATTATTATTATCATCATTATCATTATTATTATCATCATTATGGTTATTATTATTATTATAGCTATTATTATTATTATTATTAATGTTTGTCATGATCAATACAGATTTCA
>JAXRKP010000972.1:132500-157500 GCA_037039925.1 Doris montereyensis | reverse complement strand
CTGGACATGACGCTAATCTGACGCAGATTTTAACTCCCAAGATAGTACTTGTACCCATTTGCACCTGGGTCGAGTGGGGAAAATGCGTGTTAAAATGTCTATCCCAAGGAACGCAACGTCAGACCTAGCTTTGTCAAGATTCATACCAGGATCCTCATGATCGCAAGTGCGGCAGTCTAAATACTCAGCTACCGACGTCATGTATACAATAAATGAACTCTGCGAATTTATCTTTCAAAAATAGTATTCGCTACAATGCACCACAACACTGTCTAAAACCAAATAGAATAATAATATAAAACACAAGCAAATAAATCCAAAACAAATCTAACATTCGTGTGAAAATACTTTTTTCTTCGTTGTTGATTCAAATTTTGTTCCATCATTCCTGGGGGGAGGGGGTGGGGGGAGGGGGTAGACATACGACAAACCCAAGAGTAGAGTGCAGATATTTCTAAGCATGCGGCAGAATCAGGGTGGAGTAGAAGTGAATGACGTTTCTAGACATACGACATAATCAAGAGTAGAGTAGTCTGTTCTAGACTGACGTTTGCTGTCTGTTCTAGACATACGACAGAATCAAGAGGTAAGTGCTGTCTGTTCTAGACAGGACATAATCAAGTAGAGTGCTGTCTGTTCTAGACATACGACATAATCAAGTAGAGTAGAGTGCTGTCTGTTCTAGACATACGACATAATCAAGAGTAGAGTGCTGTCTGTTCTAGACATACGACATAATCAAGAGTAGAGTGCTGTCTTTTCTAGACATACGACAGAATCAAGTAGAGTGCTGTCTGTTCTAGACATACGACAAAATCAAGAGTAGAGTGCTGACTTTTCTAGACATACGACATAATCAAGAGTAGAGTGATGTCTGTTCTAGACATACGACAGTGCTGTCTGTTCTAGAATCAAGAGTAGTGCTGTCTGTTCTAGACATACGACAGAATGTCTGTGTCTTTTCTAGACATACGACAGAATCAAGAGTAGAGTGCTGTCTTTTCTAGACATGACAGAATCAAAGAGTCTGTCTTTTCTAGACATACATCACGTGCTGTCATAATCAAGAGTAGAGTGCTGTCTGTTCTAGACATACGACAGAATCAATCAGACACTGCGAAGAGTGCTGACTTTTCTAGTTCTCAAATGAGTAGAGTGCTGTCTTTTCTAGACATACGACAGAATCAAGAGTAGAGTGCTGTCTTTTCTAGACATACGACAGAATCAAGAAGTAGAGTGCTGATCTTTCTAGACATACGACAGAATCAGGAGTAGAGTGCTGACTTTTCTAGACACACGACAGAATGAGTGAGTAGAGTGCTGAATTTTCTAGACAGTATGACATAATTCACCTTTCGGCAGCAGAGGTATTTGTGTAAACGGTTCATGAAACCCTTCAGAGTTCCTTTCTGCAGGAATGTCGAGAGCTCTGTGTCAGCCTCTCAGACAATCTGGACGTGGGTTTGTCGAAGTAAAGCTCCACGAAGAACTGAAGCTCATAGTCGACCGCCCTGTTGATGTCCAGCTTGACGGACATGTGCTCTGGCAGGGAATAATCTCCCTGAGGTGTCGCAGTCAGGATCAGCTGCCGCAGATTGTCGCACCCTGCAGGCAACACGCAGCACAGGGTGTGGCATTTCGGAACACAGGTACTCAGGCCGGTTGGTCTTCAGGCTGATCAGGATCGCCGTTGCAGTCTGTGGGAGTGGAAAATTGTGCAAAACATTTTCTTGCTTAAAAATAATTATAATTGTGGGGGGGGGGGAAGGGCTTAAAATGTAAAATTGTGGAACAATAATGCTTGAAGACAAAATGTGTGTGTGTGTGTGTTTGAGGGTTGGGGGCGAAGAAAAAAAGCGGAAAATGAAGGCAACAAAATTGTGGAAAATGAAAGCAACAATGTAGACAATGGGGAAAATGAAAACAAAATGGGGAAAATGAAAACAAAAATGGGGAGAATGAAAACAAAAATAGGGAGGATGAAAAAAATGAATTGTGAAAAAATTAAAACAAAATTATGAAAATTGAAAACAAAAATTGCGGAAATGGGTTTTTTTTTTTATGAAAAATTAAACCAACATTGCAAATAAAAAAAAACAATAGTGGAAAATGAAAACAAAATTGTGGAAAATGAAAAACAATGTGAAAACGTCTATGGCTCTCTACACCTACCGGTACATACGGCAATTCTATCATGTAAGCAAACAACCAAGGGATCTCTAACGTGCACTAGAGCGTTGTGATCTGCACACGGGACCTCCTTTTTATCGTCCGTTTGCGATCGGACTAGTGTCGATCGACCTACCTGTACCGGAGAGGTAGATTTTGCTAGAAAAAACCTCGAGAAAATCTTTCAACTGTTGGCAAGGCTCAAACCCACTACCTTTCGGTTGGGAGGCCAACACTTTGCCTCTGGACTACCGAGTCCCATTTACCTTGACTATCATATGCGGTAATCTCATGGTGAATCAAGAGGTTAGAGCATACTATGAAATAATTGAAATAATTTAAGAACTACCAGTAAAACCGCCAACTGCCCACATTCGTACCAGTGTTGCTAGTGTGTATCGAAATTTACCCCATCCACTATATGCGGCAATCTCAGGGTGAATTAAAAGTAAACGGCAAGAGGAAAGAGAAGGAAAGTGAAACAGTGAAACGAAAGAAAAAGAACCTACCAACAGCCCACTATTCTTCATGCAAAATCAGCTTAACCCCCCCCTTCGCCTCCCCTCCCCCTCCACCTCCTCCTCCTCCTTCCGCTTCTAATCTAAAAATAGATCCGGGTTTTTCCAGGCATTTTGAACTTCTACCACGTGCTATTGATTCTAAACTCAGTGCTTACGTCAAACGAAATTTCCCAGTCGTCGCCATCCATATCTTTGTCTTCGAATCCCTTGGCAACAAGGAGTAGGAGCTCAACAAGAAGTGCGGTGAAAACGTCCCAGAGCTGAATAAGACAAGAGACAACGAATTTGAAAAAAACCCCAAAACAACAACAACAACAACAACAACAGCAACAACAACAACAACAACACCAACAACAAAAAGATTGTTCCAAACTACAAAGAATGCATCGAGTCCTTCCACCCACCCACCCACCCACAGCTATAGATAGAAAAGATCTTGTCAGAGCGTTAGGACGATGTGCCTAACAGGACGCTCTACTGTAATATGCTCCCTAGGGAGTTGATAAAGACTTTGAATGAAATGGCCTGTTGGGGGATAAATGATGTACAGGAAGGGAGCCTGCACTTGTGCCTAGTGATCCTGAACGTGCACAGAGGGTTTGTGATCTGCACTCAAAACAACCTTTTTTATCGTCTGTTTCAGAATTGCACTAGGCATCGATCCATCTATCTGGAACCAAGGTGAAGGGGGTTCTTGGAAGGGTGATGATGGAAGGTGATGATGGGCGGGGGTGGTGTGGTGTGGTGGGGAGTTAAGGACATTTGGGATTTGAGAAAAACGTTCAACCTGTCGGGAACGAACCCATGACTTTTTAAGGTTGCCTCTGAACCATCGAAACTCCCTTGCTTGCATTTGATCGCAATTGTGTTGAATGCCAAGCCTTTTAACTTGTAGCCGCTCTCTGATCACAAGGGGAAAATACAACAACAAAAAGCGAACAAAAAACAACAAAGTATTATCATAAATACCATCGGCTCAGAATTACATTGTTCTTGATATTTGGTTTGATTGCTTTGATTTGCTTTGATTTGATTTGATTTGCTTTGATTTTATTTCACCCACATCCGGAAAAAGGATACCTGAAGGGGGGGGATGGGGGGTTGGTAAGATTTTAAATTTTGCCTGCACTGCTCTGTAAACAGTCAAGCGATCTCTACCGTGCACAGAATGTTGGGATATGTACATGGGACCTCCTTTTTATCGTCCGTCTCCGACGGGACTAGATGTCAATCCATCTACCAAGATCAGATCAGGGGAGGAGTGGGAGGGGGAGTTAGATTTGACTCCAAAAAAGTCGAGAAAACTTTTCAACCTGTAAAAGAACGAACCCACGACCTTTTGGTTGGGAGGCCAGACACTTTGCCTCTGGACTATCTAATCTCCCTACATTGTTCTTACAACACAAGACTGTTTTTGTGAAAAACATCTAGAGTTACAACACAAGACTGTTTTTGTGAAAAACATCTAGATCTAGAGTTATAAGACAAAATGCAAGCGAAATAATTCGTGCCAAACGTAGCTTCTGATTTGATCTGATGTACCCACATCCACAACTAAGGTGATCTCGGTTTTTTTTTTTGGTAGGATTAAAAAACAAATGTTGTTCAGACTGCCTTGCAAATAGACATGGGACCTTTGACGTGCACAGAGTTTTGTGATCTGCGCACGGGACCTCCTTGTATCGTTCGTCTCCGATTGGACTAGTTTTCGATCCACCACTTGTCATGAGAGGGGAAGAGGATATATTTTACTCGAAAAAAACTCGGAGATTCTTTCAACCGTTGGAGGGGCTTGTACCAACGACACTTGGGTTGAGAGGCCGATACCTTGCCTCTCTGACACCCTGACATTATGGGAAACCCTGTGAATTTCAGGTTATATCATACACAGATATTATATTATAAATCCATGTGAATTTCAGGTTATATCATATACAGATATTATATTATAAATCCATGTGAATTTCAGGTTATATCATATACAGATATTATACGCAATCCTGTGAATTTCAGGCGTTGTGATACCCTTGACTGACTGACTGACTGACTGGCAACATTTGGGACTTGGGGTCGTTTTGAGTTCCTATAGATCTTTAAAACGGCAACCATCTACATCCGCGTATCCTCAGTTGTCAGAGACCAGTCACGGATATACACACTGATGAATGCCATAATCTTATTTAAGACCATTATTGTTAAACCTTTTTGTTCCTCTTCGTGGCTATAAAATGTTCCAGGAGAGCTTCCCGTCTCATCAGGGATACCCACATACGGGTGAACTTGGGCGCCTTCGATGGCTTGACGTTGTTCAGGAACTCGCTGGTTAAAAGAGAACAAAATAAATAAAATACATAACATGTAAATTGCTAATGAAAGATATAATATTCGATATACTCTAATGAGGAGAGAGAAAAAAAAACCCTAAGCTATTTTATCGTTAACAGACACTGAGGCAAAGGGCATGTCAGAAGTGATGCATAAGGACATGAAAATACTATTGAAGTCTAGTAGTAATTTTGTTTTATTTGATTTGATTTTGATTTTTGATTTTAACCACATCACAATTAAAGTGACGTTGGTGGCTTTGGTAGGATTCTAAATTTTGCCCAGACTGGCCCGGTAAACAGCCGAGGGATTTTTAATGTGGACAGAGTGGTGTGATCTGTACACGGGACCTCCCTGTTATCGCTCGTCTCCGATTGGATTAGGTGTAAATCCACTTACCTGGACAAGGAAGGGGGGGGGAGGAAGGTGGGGTAAATATTACACAAGTATAAAAATGAAGTTATGCATTTCCTTTTCTCTTATTTCTATTGTGATCAGATCTTTTCTGTGGACTCCTCAAAAGAATAGTTGATTACAACCGACTCCTTACATAGAAAAGGAGAACATTTATTTATGAAGTCAAAATACACTTTACTGCAAATAAAGAAACTTCTCGATGCAATAACAAATTATACACCAAGACAATCAATGCTTGCTTATGAAATGTACAGAATACATAAAGTAGGTAAAACTTTACTTTCAAAAGTAATTAATCGTATTTGATTTGATTTGATTTGATTTGATTTGATTTGATTTTACCCACATCCACAATAAGGTGTTGGTAGGATTTTTTAAATGTTGCCCGGACTGCCCTGTAAACAGCCAAGGGATCTTTAACGTGCACAGAGTGTTCTGCACATGGGACCCTCTTTTTATCGTCAGTCTCCAATGGGACTAGAAGTAAATCCACCTACCTGGACATTAAGTAAAACGTTCAATGATAATTAATCGTAATTGATTTCATTTGATTTACCCATCCAACAACTAAGGTGATCTCAGGCGTTTTGGTAAGATTTTTCAACTTTGCCTCGACTGCCCTGTAAACTGCCAAGGGATCTTTAATATGCACAGAGTGTTGTGATTTTCACACGGGACCTCCTTTTAATCGTCCGTTTCCGATGTGACTAGCTGTCGATCCACTTAGACCAGGGCGGATAGATTTTGATCGAAAAAAATCGAAAAATTGTTCAACCGTTGGAGGGTTTGAACCCACTACCTTTCGGTTGAGGTCACCACCTTACCTCTGGGCTACCGAGTGCTGCGCCCCTCCCTAATCAATCGTAAACAAGCAGATGAAATAGCATCTACTGTTCACAAAAAGAAATGCATGTAATTCCTATGGGACTTAAAGTCATCTCTAAGACTTACTGTTCATATTTCTTCATAAGAGTGTTTTGTTCCGTTATTGTGGTTGAAGTTCTTTTCAACCAATGTTTGATATTTTTATTTTGTTGAAGTCAATAAATCGAGGTAGGACGATTTCATTATCGTGAATTTTTCCTGTCTGCACCTTTATAAAGTTTTTGAGATTTGATTTGATTTGATTTGATCTGATCTGATTTACCCACATCCACAACTAAGGTGATCTCCGGGTTTTGGTAGAATTTTCAATTCCCCCCGACTGTCTTGTAAACAGCCAAGAGATCTTTAACAAGCACAGAGTATTGTGATCTGCACACAGGACCTCATTTTTATCACCTGTCTCCGATGGCAGGAGGTGTTGATCCACCTACCTGGACCAGGGGGGGTAGATTTTTCAACCGTTGGCGTCCCGCTATCTTTTGGTTGATAGGCTGATCTTGCCTCTTGACTACCCAGTCCTCTCAAGTTTTATATATAATAGAGGGGGGGGGGGGTCCTGGAGTGAAAATGTTCCCGTTTATTCCTACTAATTTAACTTATGAAACGATGTAATGGGCATAGTGTACTGAGAGTTGACATATGTCGTATTTTTTTACGCTTCCGGTTGCCATGGACGGGCCGTTATCTTGGATATTGCCCTCAAATTTCACCAAGTTCAATATCGATAGTCTTTTCATTTTTCAAACAAATTTCTTTCAAACTTGGCACATACCTTATATGATACAATATGTAAATTCCTTCATATCAGATTTTTTTTTTACTGGTAAGTTTTATTTTTATGAATTTTTGAAAATAGCAATATTTGAGAACCACCAAAAAAATAAAATATTGTACATAAAATTATTTTTTTTTTCAAAACTATAATACACATAAAAAAACATCTGATCATTTCTTTGTTTTTTTCCACTCATCATCCATACCAAATTTTATGATACGTTGAGAAATAAAAAAGCAGATACGAAATAATGAACAAAAAACGACATTTTGAGAAAATCGTATTTTTCTCATATTTTCTGTTATCTCAATATATTTTTCTCCCATAAACCAAAGAAAAAGGTAGTATAATACTTTGAAACATCATAAAACCTTGAGAGGCTCTCATCTACTACTTATTGACACTGTTTCAAGTGCACCAGCATCTTGTCACTCATTTTGAGATGGTGCCTTTTGATAATAGGTGTGGGGGATATGTTCCGTATTCGCTGGACGATCCAAGGCAATATTCATAACAGATCCTCAAATGAGTCTGATTTGGATAGCATTTATTGTGACAATCAAAATGAGTACCAACTTGCGGTACTTTAGATGGGGTGTTATCGTATAAATAGCTGTGTTGAAAGATAGGCTTGTATCGTTTCTAAAAAATTCGTATAAATTCAAAGAAACGAACTGAGCTCCTTTTATGATATCATTGTGACGGGAATAACCTGCTCTATCTACTAGTATGATAGACTAGATTTATCCCATTTTCGGCAAAAATGGCATTCCCAGAAACCCCGCCCCCACCCCCCAAATGCGTTTCTTTCTGTGGATTTCTGTGTAAAGCAAAAGAAAGAAAAGGATATTACCAAAAGGACAACATGAGGTAGCCTTTGATAGGTTTTTCAAAATCTTCGGCCCATTTCATTGAGTCCATGAACACGGCTGTGATCTGGTAATACAATGCTTGGTAAAAGTCTTGGGATTTTGATTCGTGGTTTCCGATCAAAAACAGCTCTATTCGACGGAAAATCTGTCAAATATATTTTTAGGTAATGAGTATAAAAAAAATGGAAAATGAGAACAAAATAGATTAAAAAGATTTTTTCAATGAACAAAAAAAACCCATAACCAAACCCCTAAACCCTCCCCACCCAACAACAACACCCCCCAACAAAATAGTACTGAAACAGATACATGTTTCACTGCAATTTATTCTGTCCACAATATGCAATGATCTCAGGTCTCAGCGTGAATGAAGAGGAAACAGCAAGATGGGAGATTTTTAAATTTGATATACTTACATCCACAACTAAGGTAGCTCGGTGTTTTTGCTAAGAGTTTTAATTTTTGCCCGGGCTGCCCTGTAAACAGCCAAGGGATCTTCAACGTGTACAGAATGTTGTGATCTGCTCACACGGACCTCCTTTTTATCGTACGTGTCCGATCAGTGGGGTAGATTTTGCTCGAAAAAAAAAATTGAGAAAATATTTCAACCATAGGCGGGGCTCGAACTCTCTACCTTTTGGTTGAGAGGTCGACAACTCGCCTCTGGACTACTGAGTCCCCAATATGAAAAACAGACATGTTATAAGAGTAGAACAAAAGAATTAGGACCTACCACTAGAGCCCGCCGACTGCTCATGACATAACACTGTGTCTTAGATTTGCAAACAAAAGGACAATGACTTGAACTCATTCGCTACTTATTGCCAATGTATCAGCTCGTCCTTTTTCTTCTTCTTCCTTTTGAACTTAGTGGCAATACATCAGCTTGCTGAACTTCCATCAAAGATTGAATCGTTTGCTACCTACTAAATCCTTGTTTTTATATGACAGGTTATAAGACTAAAATTTTAATGTCAGAGAGAGTCAGACGAATCCTTTTAATGTGCTGTTGGGGTTTTTGTTGATGGATTTCGTGTGAACTTTCGAATAGGAAATTTGTTGGTTTGCATCGGGGTGGGGGTGGGGGGTGTGGGGGGTCAATCGAACACATCGACACGCCCACCTCATCGATCTGCTGGGCAGCAAGGAACACGGTTTTTAAAAATTATGTTTTGATGATGATGAAGATGGTATTTGATCAAATGACAGTGAGTAAGTTACTAGATCTAAAGCTAGCAAACGAACAAAAATTTGTCATAGGAAAAATCGTCTAAATCAATATAGATATGCATCTAGATCAGTGTGTTCATGCGTCTACACCAGAACACACAAAGGTTAAATAGATCTCTGACAAATTTATAATGTACTGTTTTCCTTGAAGTTTTCCCTCCTCCTCCCCCTCCCCCCTCGTCCACCATATGTCCGATCTTAAGACAACATGTTAGGCAAGATAAAAGAAAGAAATGGAAGAGTGTGAAAGCAAAAGAGTCAGAACCTACCAGTAACACCCGCCAACCGCCAACTCAAAATAAAGAAACAAAATCAAATAAAAAATGAAAACCCAAATGAAACAATAATGCCCCAACACAATGTAATTAGATTCAAAAACTTATTAGCTTTTCAATACAGAAATTCTTCATTCTTTGTGGGTTTTTTGTTGCTTTCATTTATCTCTACGTTTTTTTAATTTTTTTATTTTTTATTTGAGGGCGGGGAGGAAAGGAGATTTTGATTTTATTCTATTTTAATTTTACCCACATCGACAACTAAGGTGACCTCGGGGTCTTCGGTAAAATGTGTTATGATCTTCAACGTGCACAGAGTGTTGTGCTCTGCACATGGTTCGACATTCTTGTTATCGTAAGCCTCCGATGGGGCGAAGTGTCGATCCACCTGGACCACTTTAAAACAACCCACCAAAATTAAAACAACTACCTTGGGTCTCCGATGGGGCACAAAACAACCCACAAAATAACACGAGAAAACATTTTTAACCTGTCGGGGCACGAATCTACTTTATTTCTTGGTCCTGCTGTGTGGATGTGAAACTTGGAAGCTAACAACAACAAAAAAGGGGAGCGTAGACTAACGTCCTGCGTCCTCACTGCCCAGAGAGAGAGAGAATCGAGAGAGGGAGAGAGGAGAGAGAGAGGAGAGAGAGAGGGAGAGAGAGAGGGGACCCAGGGAGAGGGAGTTCTCTTTTTTAGGGAGGGAGAGGGAGAGAGGAGAGAGGAGAGGGAGAGGGAGAGGGAGAGGTCAGAGAAAGAGAGAAGAGAGAGAGAGAGAGAGAGAGAGAGAGAGAGAGAGAGAGATTTTAGAGAGAGAGAGAGAGAGAGAGAGAGAGAGAGAGAGAGAGAGAGAGAGAGAGAGAGAGAGAGAGAGAGAGAGAGAGAGAGAGAGAGAGTGTTATTATTATTAAGGTAAGGGACGAATCTACGACGTTTTGGTTGAGAGAGGCCCGACACACGACTATGTTACGTGCTGTGTTAATTGTTGTACACTGGCAGTGATGGGCATACTTTTTTGCCTGTTTTGAAACTCAAAGATTCTAGATCCGGAACCTTTGCCTCTGGACCACCGAAGCTTGCCGTTTTTGTGAGAGAAAAAAATATTATGGAAAATGGCTGGCATCGGTGGCCGAGCGGTTAAGCTGCCGGACTGGAGTCATGAGGTCCCATCCTGGCTTCGAATATTGGCAAAGCTCGGCCCAGACGTCATGTTCCTTGGGAAAGGAAACGTAATGACATAAGATAACATAACAGCCCCATAGGAAGAAAGACGACACAAATACAAGGAATAGACAGAGGAAAAAAATCCTGGCCACCATGGAGATCAAACCCGCGAGCTTAATGCGTTGGCACCCATCGCCTCGCCATGAAAAGAAAGCGTGCTACCAACCGAGCTAACTACTCTCCTTGGGAAACACGCTTAACACGCATTCATTCTCCCCCCCCTCTCAACTCACGTTCAAAAAAGGATGGGGAGGGAAGGGGGGGAACAAGAACTAGCTTGGGAGTTAAACAACCCTGATGATAAGACTAGCGTCCTGCCCGTCCACTCACTGCCCAGGAGGTGATTATCATCACCTGTTCCGCTTCACGCTATTGGAATCGTGATGAGCTTCCATCCGTCTCTGCGGCCTCGAAAGAAATCTTTTTTAAATTTTTTTTACCTGAAATATACAGTTCTCCATGTCCTCATCGTGATCAGTCATGAAGACGATCGTTGCGGCCAAATGACCCAATGAGTCCAGTTCCAGAATGACGTTCTCTTTTTTACAGGCAGCGGTCAGTTCGTCCTTCCACCTACCCTGGCTCTCAATGACATACAGTCCCAGAAGGACGGAGAAAAACGTCACGAATCCACTGGTCAAGGAATCCCTAAACTATGAATCTGAAGAGAAATAGAATGATTTGTCAAATTGAGAATTAAGAGTCGGAAACGAGTTGGATTTGATGATTTTATTCGATTGACCATCACATCCGTGGCTAAAGTGATCTTGGGGCTTCAGGTGGGCGGCGGGGAGGGGTCGGGTGGTAGATCGTTGATTTCCTCCTCCCCTATCCCGTCATCCCATTTGCGCGACTGGCCTTGTAAACAGCCAAGGGATCTTAAACGCACAAAATACATGTATTGTCTGTCTCATTTTATAATTATCCTTATCATCATTATTATTATTATTATTATTATTATTATTATTATTATTACAATCAATAGACAATCATGATATTATCTACGTAATATGATCCCGAGTAGGTCCTTTCTGTGCGCGTCAAAGGCTGTGCGTTACCAGACCGTTGAAAATATCCGTTTTGCATGTACGATTCATATGGCTCCAGGATCATTAATTTACATGTAAGCAATTTTCTCCACCAAAAGAGGCGTTTGATTTTTATTACGGAACAGTAATTGTATCCTCCTCCTCTTCGTGTTTGAGTAGAATACTCATTTCCCTCAAAGCCCCAATTTATCAACAGGGTTTCACGTTTTCAAAATGTGGAGCTGTAGTGCCACCCACTTCTATAACTGGTGTGATCTAAATAAGTATTGGTGTGGCTGGGCTAGTTATATGCTTGTGTGTAATGACCAGAATAATATTTATGATATTATAATAATGATAAAGATAATGATGATAGTACTACTACTACTACTACTACTACTACTACTACTACTACTACTACTACTACTACTACTACTACTACTACTACTACTACTACTTCTTCTACTACTACTACTACTACTACTACTACTACTACTACTACTACTACTACTACTACTACTACTACTACTACTAATAATAATAATAATGATGAAAGTAATAATAATAATAATGATGATGAAAGTAATAATAGTAATGATAATGATGATAATAACATGATAATAATATGATAATAACATGATAATAATGATAATGATAATAATGATAATAATGATAATGATAATAATGATAATAATGAAAATGATAATGATGATAATAATAATAA
Source organism: Doris montereyensis (assembly GCA_037039925.1). Classification (NCBI taxonomy): domain Eukaryota; kingdom Metazoa; phylum Mollusca; class Gastropoda; order Nudibranchia; family Dorididae; genus Doris; species Doris montereyensis. The sequence goes on along the minus strand of JAXRKP010000972.1, from coordinate 145,052 downwards.
TGATAACCATGATAGATAATGATGATAATGATGATAACGATGATTGTGATGATAATAAGTATAATAATGATGATAATGTTAATGATAATAATAATAATGATAATGATAATGATAATAATAATGATAATAATAATGATAATTATAATGATAATGATAATAATGACAATGATAATGATAGTGACGATGATTATGATGATGATGATGATAATAATGATAATGATGATGATGCTAATGATAATGATGATAATGATAATGATGATAATGATGATAATGATGATAATGATGGTAATCATAATGATAATAATGATAATATGATGATAATATTAATGATAATAAAAATAATAAAAATAATAAAAAATAATCATAATCACAAGTATCAAACATAACAATAACAGTAATAACAGTAATAACAGTAATAACATTAATAACAATAACATTAACAAAAACAATAACAATAACAGCAATAACAATAATATGATACAGTATACACGCTTAGATACCCATTGATACACACTTATAATTAAAAAGGAAGACACAAATTAAAATCTCTGTTCATCAAAACCATAAGCTAGAGCTACATAAATGGAAGGAATGCAATTAAACGTTTGGCAAAAGAAATAATAAATGGATTTTAAAATTACGTTGGCTACATGATACACCATACCATACCTAATGTTAATAATATAATATAAACATCCAAGTGGTATAATGGAGAAATAGCACGAGGACATTTTCACGTCCAACGTTTTGAAGACGTGAATTTTGAGTTGAAAACGTTTTCACCTTTTGTATGGCCGGCATGGTATGCGACACCACCGTTTGGCCCAACTCGGACAGTCTGGTCACGTACATGTCCGTCCAATCGTTCATAATTTCCAGCATCATCGATTTCTCGTCCGCTGTTGGAAACGTTTCTTTCGGCAAGGCTTCCATCTTTTTCAGGTGAACTGTCCGAATACCTAGCGCTTCTCTTCATCAGAAATGACTTTTTCAATTCTTCAGTCATGACTATCTGGTACTGGGCGTCATCCGTCAGAGAGAAGCCCATTTGCGCGTCCTTTGCTTTGGAGACAATGGAACCAATTCGACGTTTACACGACGCGATTTCAGTCACCTTCTTTTCTGGGTTCTGTTTGTCAACAGTGCGTGTATTCTGAGAGCCACTTTGGACACCTTGGGTAGTTAGCTTTTGTACGTCAATGCTGCAATTGTGTTGAGAGCCACTTTGGACACCTGGAGCCTAGGTTTTCTACGTCAACGCTGCAATTGTGTTGAGAGCCACTTTGGACATCCTGAGTTAGCTTTTGTACGTCAATGCTGCAATTGTGTTGAGAGCCATGCCTTGGACACCATTTTGTCTAAAAGCCGCAAATCAGTTGTTGGCTAGCTCTACTTCCTTTTGTACTGGATTTTCTTCGTCAATGCTGCAATTGTGTTGAGAGCCACTTTGTACACCTTGAACTGGCGTTTCTTCGTCAACGCTGCAATTGTGTTGAGAACCACTTTGGACATCCTGAGTCGGCGTTTGCTCGTCAATGCTGCAGTTGTGTTGAGAACCACTTTGGACATCTGAGTCGGCTTTCTTCGTTAAATGGAAATGTAAGAAAGTAAGGGAAGTAGGGAGAGGGTAAAAGGAGAAGTAAAGAGAAGTAAGAAGTAAGAATAAGGAAGAAATGAGAAATAAAAGGCTTTGAAGAAAATAAAAGGAATTGTTCGTCAATGCTGCAATTGTGTTGAGAGCCACTTTGTACATCTGAGTCGGCTTTTGTTCGTCAATGCTGCAATTGTTGTGTTGAGAGCCACTTTGTTTGCTCGTCAATGCACCTTTGGAACTGGCTTTTCTTCGTCAATCAACGCTGCAATTGTGTTGAGAGCTTTTCTTCGTCAGCACTTTGGACATCCTGGACTGATTTTTGGGTTGACGTCTCGGACATGTGTGTCTGGTATGGACTGTTGCTCGCCCTACCCTTCGATGGCCATTTCTGTCGACTATATGTAATCAAAGGATCCATTATCGACTCAAACGTCTTTACCGCACCGTTGACGATATCAACGTAGTTTGAAACTTTACCTTTTATGTGGGATCGTCGTCTTTTTGGAAAGCCTCAGGATGATTCTGTGCGCACACCTTTGGTACAACGTCATCGACATGGTCTAATTCAAATATCTTCTGAATTGCAGCGTATACGTCATCGCGTTCATCCGAATGAGTGCAAGTTGTAGTACTGATGCGTCCTGTTTCAGTATATATTAAGTGCTGGACGATTGCTATGACTGGGATGTATTTACAAGTTTTGGTTCTGTTGGAGTTGGAAGGACCGAGTCCATGTTTGCTCCACATCGAACGCAATTACAAAATACTCCAACGACATGGTCTTTTTTAAGCCGGCATGGATTGACAGCTCAACGATCTTTGAAAGACAGTGTAACATCCCTTGTCCTTTCCTAGCATCTTGCATTTCCTTGATCACTTCTTCCAACTGCCCATGACACACGCAAGTGGATTCATTCTTTGGTCTGCGATGGCAGCACTGTAGAATATGTTCTGCAACGTCTACCATCTCGAGACCGTCTGCCGAAAAAACGACGGCCCACTTTTCCTTTACTTCTTTACCGGCTTTCGAGGCAGGGTTCTCTCTTTGCTTATCACGTGTGTTGGTTGGTTCAACATCGTTTGGCGACTCTCTCGTGATCTCCTCATTGTTTTCTTCTGCACAGTCAACTTGATTTTTATGGGGACACGATGCATTGTCAGGAAGGCTACTGTCTTTCAATGCAAGTTCTTTTTGGTTTACACGAGAACATGACGGATTACCAGGAATGCCACCTTTTTGTCCTGGTGCCTTTGGATTTATTTCAGAACCATGGTGCTGATTTTCCCTTCTGGTACTGATTTTCTTTGCACAAAGTGGCGAGAGGGCTCTGAGTCCATTTCAACGTCTCCAACATTTCTCTTTGAATTTGAATCGACTTGTTTACCTCTACTTCTGGAATCATGATGTTCACTTTTCTTGAATCTTGTTTCTTTTCAGCGTTGCTCGCCTGTGAAATGGAATCTCTGGCATTATCTTGATCGATGATGATTTTACTCGCTTCGGTTGCCATGGCAACATCGGAATCCTCGTCTCTGGCGTTAGAATCAACGCGGCGCTCTCCTAGCTTCTTGTTCTCATCGCAGCTTTTTTGGGCTTTTTCTCGAGTCGTTCAGACTGGCATTGTTCACCTCCACCATGGATCAAAGACGTTTGTCTCATCGTTTGAACAATGTGTTGATGATGTAGCCATGTTGTCATCTTTGTCCCTAATTTGACAGAGTTTAGGAAAGACCTCGTTTCTCAAGTCAGTTTTGGGCCTGTTGGCAGTCCTGACGCCTAGTGTAGTAACGTTCTTTTCTATGTTATCAATTTTGTTTTTTGACTTTACCGCTTCTGCATAGCTTATAGGAGGGATGCCTTCCTTTTTATTTACATTGCTTATCAAACTATTGTTATTAAGGATGCTATTTTTCTTCTTTTTCAATATAGTGAGCTGATGTCGCTGCTCCCGACCTTTTGGCAAAGAGAAAATTGATTCTTCGTCATTGTCTTCCACAGCCACGGGAGGTTTCTCTTCATTTTCACCTGATTTCAAAGCCGCATTCTGCTTGTGGACAGGTCAAGGGTTTGGCGTCTTGAATACCTGGATGAAATGTAAAGATACGTTGACGCTTTAGTATTAACCAACCCCGTCGTCGAATTGAGTGGAAACGTATAATAAAGATGTTATGAAGTATAACATGACAGCAAGAAAAAAAATCCTGAACATGTATCAAAACCCTTAATATTAGCATCTGACTTAAAACAATAATAATGCAATAATGGTAAATATCGTCATAACGCCTTTTGCGACTCGAGAGGCCACCCTTACAATAAAAGGACAAGAGGACAGAAGAGGCCCAATTAAAAGAAAGATGAGGGAAAGATGAGGGAAAGATGAGGGAAAGATGAGGGGAAAGATGAAGGGGAAGAGGAGGAGAGGAGGGAGAGAGGAGAGGAGAGGAGGAGAGGAGGAGGAAGGAGGGAGAGGAGGGGAGAAGGAGAGGGGGAGAGAGGAGGGGGAGGAGGGGGAGAGGAGGAGGGAGGAGGGAGAGAGGAGGAAGGAGAGGAGCAAGAAGATGAACAAGAAGAGGAGAGAGGAGGATGAAGAGGAGAAAGAAGAGGAGCAAGAAGAGGAGCAAGAAGAGGAGCAAGAAGAGGAGAAGGCAGCAAGAAAAAAAGAGCAAGAGGAGGAGCAAGAGGGAGGAAAAGAAGGAGCAAAGCAAGGAGGAGGAACAGAGGAGGAGCAAGAAGAGAAGCATGAAGAGGAGCAAGAAGAGGAACAAGAGGAGGAAGCAAGAGAAGCATGAAGAGGAGCAAGAGGAAGCAAGAAGAGAGCAAGAAGAGAGAAAGAAGATGAACAAGAGGAGGGACAAAGAGGAGAGGAGCAAGAAGAGGAGCAAGAGGAGGAGCAGAGAAGGAGCAAGAGGAGGAGCAAGAGGAGGAGCAGCAGGAGCAAGAGGAGGAGCAAGAGAAGCTAGAGAAGAAAGAGGAGGAGCAAGAAAAGCAGGAGCAAGAGGAGCAAGAGGAGCAAGAGGAGGACAAGAGAGGAGCAAGAAGAGCGAGAGGAGGAGCAAGAGGAGCAAGAGGAGCAAAAGAGCAAGAGGAGCAAGAGGAGCAAGAGGAGCAAGAGGAGCAAGAGGAGCAAGAGGAGCAAGAGGCACAAGAGGAGCAAGAGGAGCAAGTGGAGGAGCAAGAAGAGGAGCAAGAAGAGGAGCAAGAGGAGCAAGAGGCAAGAGGAGCAAGAGGAGCAAGTGGAGGAGCAAGAAGAGGAGCAAGTGGAGGAGCAAGAGGAGGAGCAAGAGGAGGAGCAAGAGGAGGAGCAAGAGGAGGAGCAAGAGGGAGGAGGAGGAGGAGCAAGAGGAGGGAGCAAGAGGAGAAAGAGTATGAGGAACAAGAGGAGGAGCAAGGGGAGGAACAAGAGGAGGAGAAAGAGTATGAGGAACAAGAGGAGGAGCAAGAGGAGGAGAAAGAGTATGGAGGAATTAAGAGGAGGAGCAAGAGGGGAGGAACAAGAGGAGGAGCAAGAAAGGAGAAAGAGTCCCCAGGAACAAGAGGAGGAGCAAGAGGAGGAGAAAGAGTATGAGGAACAAGAGGAGGAGCAAGGAGGAGGAGAAAGAGGAGGAACAAGAGGAGGAGCAAGGGGAGCAGAGAGGAGGAGCAAGAGAGCAAGTGGAGGGAAGAGGAGCAAGAGGAGGAGCAAGAGGAGGAGCAAGAGGAGGAGCAAGAGGAAGAGCAAGAGGGGGAGCCAGAGGAGAAGCAAGAGAAAAAGGAGGAGAAAGAGAATGAGGAGAAAGAGAATGAGGAGAAAGAGAATGAGGAAAAAGAGGATGAGGAGAAAGAGGATGAGGAGAAAAGGAGGTTTGTTTGTTTAATTGGAAAAAACCCCCTCCATCATTGGGGTGATCTCGGGGAGAATTAAAAGGAAACAGAAAGATAAAAGAGAAGTGAAAGAGTGAGAGAAAGAAATAAGACCTACCAGCAGTCCCCACCAACCGTTCGAGAAAAAGGAGGAGAAAGGGAGGAGGAGAAAGGGAGGAGGAGAAAAGGAGGAGAAAGAGGAGGAAAAAGGAGGAGGAGAAAGAAGGAGGAGGAGAAAGAGAAGGAGGAGAAAGAGGAGGAGGAGAAAGAGGAGGAGGAGAAGAGGAGGAGGAGAAAGAGGAGGAGGAGAAAAAGGGAGGAGAAAGAGGAGGAGAAAGAGGAGGAAAAAGAGGAGGAAAAAGAGGAGGAGGAGGAGAAAGGGGAGAATAAGAAAGGAGGAGAAGAAAGAGGAAGAGGAGGAGAGAAAGAGAGAAAGGAGGGAGGAGAAAGAGGAGGAGGAGAAAGAGGAGGAGAAGAAAGGGAGGAGGAGAAAGAGGAAGAGGAGAAAGAGGAAGGAGGAGGAGAAGGAGGAGGAGGGAGAAAGAGGAGGAGGAGAAGAAGGAGAGGAGGAGGGAGGAGAAGAGTAGGAGGAGAAAGAGGAGGAGAAGAGGAGGAGAAAAGAAGAGGAGGAGGAGAAAGGAGGAGGAGGAGAAAGAGAATGAGGGAGGAGAAAGAGGAAGAGGAGGAAGAAAGAGGAGAAGAGGAGGAGAAAGAGAAAGAGGAGGAAGAGCAGAAAGAGGAAGAGGAGGAGAAAGAGGGAGGAGAAGGAGGAGAAGAAGAGGAGGAGAAGGAAGAGGGGAAGAAAGGAGGGAGAAGGATGGAGAAGAGGAAAGAGGAGGATGAAAGAAGGAGGAGAAAGAGGAGGAGAAAGAGGAGGCGGAGAAAGAAGGATGAGGAGAGGAGGAGGAGGAGAAAGAGGAGGATGAGGAGGAGAAAGAGGAGGATGAGAAAAGAGGAGGATGAGGAGAAGAGGAGGAGGAGAGGAAAAAGGAGGAGGAGGAGAAGAGGAGGAGGAGAAAGGAGAAGGAGAAGAGGAGGAGGAGAAAGAGGAGGAGGAGAAAGAGGAGGAGAAAGGAGGAGAAAAAGAAAAAGGAGAAAAGAAAAAAGAGGGGAAAGAAGGAGAGAAGGAAGAGGAGGAGAAGAAAGAGGAGGAGAAGATGAAAAGGAGAAAATGAGAAAGAGGAGAAAAGAGGGATGAGAGAAAGAGGATGAGGAGAAAGAGGAGGAGGAGAAGAGGAGGAGGAGAAAAGAAAAAGAGGAAGAGGAGAAGAGGAGGAGGAGAAAGAGGAGAAAGAGGAGAAAAAGAAAAAGGAGAAAGAGAGGAAGATGGAGGAGAAGGATGAGGAGGAAGAGGAAAAGGAGAGGAGGAGAAGAAAGGAGGAGAAAGAGGAGACAGAGGAGGCGGAGAAAGAGGAGAAAGAGGAGAAGAGAAAGAAGAGAGGAGGAGAAAGAGGAGGAAGAAAGAGGATGAGAAGAAAGAGGAGGAGGGAGAAAGAAGGATGAAAAGGAGAGAAAGAGGATGAGGAGAAAGAGGAGGAGGAGAAAGAGGAGGAGAAAGAGGAGAAAAGAGGAGGAGAAAGAAGAGGGGGGGAGAAAGAAGGAGAAAGAGGAGAAGAGGAATGATGAGAAAGAAAAAAAGAGGAAAAGAGGATGAGAGAAGGAGAGAGGATGAGAAGACAAAAAAAGAAAGGATGAGAAGAGGATGAGGATGAGGATGAGGATGAGGAGAGGAGAAACAGGAGGAGGAGGAAAAAAAGAGGAGGAGAAGAAAGAGGAGGAGAAAAGGATGAGAAAGATGAGGATGAGGATGAGGACGTGGAGAGAAGGAGGAGAAAGAGGAGGAGAAAGAGGATGAGAAAGGAGGATGGAGGAGAAAGAGGATGAGGAGAAAGAGGATGATGAAAAAAAGGAAGACAAAGAGCAGGAGAAAGAGCAGGAGAAAGAGAATGAGGAGAAAGAGAATGAGGTGAAAGAGAATGAAGAGAAAGAGGAGAAGAGGATAAAGAAAAGAGGGAGAAAGAGAAGGAGAAAGAGGAGAAAAGCTTAATAGTCATCAAAGAATCATCTATATTGTTATCTAGATAAGGTTTTGTTCGGTAGAATTTAGATCTAGATCTATTTAGAAAAATAGATAATTATGGAGATACAGATCTAGCGTCTATAATAACTCGAGATGTAAAATCCATATTTTTCTTTGATCATTATTGGGCCAAGAAAGGTGACCTAGAAAGGTGACCTAGAAAGTCCGATGATAAAACTTTCTTGGATTGATTGAGAAAGTAGAAGGGTGTAAGCGTTGCTAGGCAATATAATCCCTACCTCCCCTCCCCCCGCCACCACCCACCCACACCACACCACACCCCTCCCCCCCCCCGGCCGCAAATACGTCTAAGAACATTATTATAATATTGAGGCATTACCAACTGTATCGGACAAACTCCTCCCATTACGATGATATTGTATTACATGTAGAATTATTTATTATCTATTAATACTATTCTACCTTGCGTGTTGCAAGACTCAAGAAATGCACAACGAAATCCACCACGTTGAGCAGCTCGGTCATGTCCATGTGGTAGGCTTCAAACAAAAGTTCCTTCAAGTCCAAGTCCTGTCGATACACGATGTGGGGAAAATTAAACAAACAATAATTATACATCAGTATACAGTATGTGGGGAAATTAAACAAACAATAATTACACATCAGTATACAGGGTGTGGGGAATTAAAAACAATAATTACACATCGGTATACAGGATGTGGAGAAATTAAACAAACAATAATTACACATCAGTATACGGGATGTGGGGAAATAAAACAAACACTAATTACACATCAGTATACAGGATGTGGGGAAATTAAACAAACAATAATTACACATCAGTATACAGGATGTGGAGAAATTAAACAAACAATAATTACACATCAGTATACAAACAATGATTAAACATCAGTATGTGGGGAATTAAAAACAATAATTACACATCGGTATACAGGATGTGGAGAAATTAAACAAACAATAATTACACATCAGTATACGGGATGTGGGGAATTAAAAACAATGATTAACACATCAGTATACAGGGTGTGGGGAAATTAGACAAACAATAATTACACATCAGTATACAGGATGTGGGGAAATTAAACAAACAATAATTACACATCAGTATACAGGATGTGGGGAAATTAAACAAACAATAATTACACATCAGTATACAGGATGAAAATTAAAAAACAATAATTAAACATCAGTATACAGGATGTGGGGAAATTAAACAAACAATAATTAAACATCAGTATACAGGATGTGGGGAAATTAGACAAACAATAATTACACATCAGTATACAGGATGTGGGGAAATTAAAACAAACAATAATTACACATCAGTATACAGGATGTGGGGAAATTAAACAAACAATAATTACACATCAGTATACAGGATGTGGGGAATTAAAAACAATAATTAAACATCAGTATACAGGATGTGGGGAAATTAAACAAACAATAATTACACATCAGTATACAGGATGTGGGGAATTAAAAAACAATAATTAAACATCAGTATACAGGATGTGGGAAATTAAACAAACAATAATTACACATCAGTATACAGGATGGGTGGGGAAATTAGACAAACAATAATTACACATCGGTATACAGGATGTGGGGAAATTAAACAAACAATAATTACACACCAGTATACATGAGTTTAGACTACTTTGTCTTCAATAGACTGTATGCTAGTATCAGTGGATAGAATAGTTCGTGTTTAATAGACTGTATGCCAGTATCAATGGATAGACTTATGTTCATAGAATAGTTCAATTGTTTAATAGACTGTATGCTAGTATCAATGGATAGAATAGTTCGTGTTTAATAGACTGTATGCTAGCATCAGTATACAATAGACTGTATGCTAGTATCAGAATAGTTCGTGTTTAATAGACTGTATGCTAGTATCAGTGGATAGAATAGTTCGTGTTTAATAGACTGTATGCTAGTATCAGTGGATAGAATAGTTCGTGTTTAATAGACTGTAGGCTAGTATCAATGGATAGAATAGTTCGTGTTTAATAGACTGTAGGCTAGTATCAATGGATAGAATAGTTCGATAGAATAGTTCGGATAGAATTTCGTGTTTAATGCTAGATCTGGATAGAATAGTTCTGTATCAATGCTGGATAGATAGAATAGTTCGTGTTTAATAGACTGTATGCTAGTATCAGTGGATAGAATAGTTCTAGACTGTAGGCTAGTATCAATGGATAGACTACTTCGTGTTCATAGACTGTAGTATCAATGTATAGACTGGGTCGTGCTCGATAGACTACGTACTAGTATCAATGGATAGACTGGGTGGTGTTCAATAGACTGTATGCTAGTATCAATGTATAGACTGGGTCGTGCTCGATAGACTACGTACTAGTATCAATGGATAGACTGGGTTTGTTCAATAGACTGTATGCTAGTATCAATGGATAGACTGGGTGGTGTTCAATAGACTGTATGCTAGTATCAATGTATAGACTGGGTCGTGTTCAATAGGCTACATGCTAGTATCAATGGATAGGCTCGTTTGTGTTCAATATACTGTATGCTAGTATCAATGGACAAACTAATTCGTGTTCAATAGACTGTTTGCTAGTAGCAATGGATCGATTAGTTTGTGCTCAATAGACTGTATGCTAGTATCAATGGACAAACTCGTTCGTGTTCAATAGACTGTTTACTAGTAGCAATGAATCGATTAATTTGTGCTCAATAGACTGTATGCTCCTATCAATGGATAGACTAGTTCGTGTGCAATACACTGTATGATATGATCAATGGATAGACTTGTTTGTGTTCAAGAGAATGTATGTTAGCATCGATGGGTAGATTAGTTTGTGTTCAATAGATTGTATGCCAGTATCAATAGATAGACTAGTTTGTGTTCAATACACTTTATGCTAGTATCAATGGATAGATTAGTTTATGTTCAATGTACTGTATGCTAGTATCAATGGACAAACTAGTTCGTGTTCAATAGATTGTTTGCTAGTAGCAATGGATCGATTACTTTGTGCTCAATAGACTGTACGCTCCTATCAATGGATAGACTATTTTGTGTTCACTAGACTGTATGCTAGGATCTATGGATAGACTAGTTTGTGTTCAATAGACTAAGCTAGTATCAATGGATAGACTAGTTCGTGTTCAATGGACTGTATGCCAGTATCAATGGATAGACTCGTTTGTGTTCAATAGACTGTTAGTAGTAATGCATAGACTCGTTCGTGTTCAATAGACTGTGTGCTACTATCAATGGACAGACTCGTTCATGTTCAATAGACTATTCTACTATCAATGGACAGACTCGTTCATGTTCAATAGACTATTCTACTATCAATGGACAGACTCGTTCATGTTCAATGACTATTCTACTATCAATGGACAGACTCGTTCATGTTCAATAGACTATTCTACTATCAATGGACAGACTCGTTCATGTTCAATAAACTATTCTACTATCAATGGACAGACTCGTTCATGTTCAATAGTCTATTCTACTATCAATGGACAGACTCGTTCATGTTCAATAGACTATTCTACTATCAATGGACAGACTCGTTCATGTTCAATAGACTATTCTACTATTAATGGATAGACTCGTTCATGTTCAATAGACTATTCTACTATCAATGGACAGACTCGTTCATGTTCAATAGACTTCACTATCAATGGACTTCATGTTCAATAGACTATTCTATCAATGGACAGACTCGTTCATGTTCAATAGACTATTCTAGTATCAATGGATAGACTTCTACTATCAATGGACAGACTCGTTCATGTTCAATAGACTATTCTACTATCAATGGACAGACTCGTTCATGTTCAATAGACTATTCTACTATCAATGGACAGACTCGTTCATGTTCAATAGATTGTATGCTACTATCAATGGACAGACGTGTTCTTGTTCAATAGACTATTCTACTATCAATGGACAGACTCGTTCGTGTTCAATAGACTACGCTACTTTCAATAGATAGACTTGTTCATGTTCAATAGACTATTCTACTATCAATGGACAGACTCGTTCATGAATAGACTATTCTACTATCAATGGACAGACTGTTCAAATAGACTATTCTACTATCAATGGACAGACTCGTTCATGTTCAATAGACTGTATGCTACTATCAATGGATAATAGACTATTCTACTATCAATGGACAGTTCAATAGACTATTCTACTATCAATAGATAGACTTGTTCGTGTTCAATAGACTATTCTACTATCAATGGATAGACTCGTTCGTGTTCAATATACTTTCAATGGACTTGTTCGTGTTCAATAGACTATTCTATCAATGGATATACTAGTTCGTGTTCAATAGACTGTATGCTACTATCAATGGATATACTAGTTCGTGTTCAATATACTGTATGCTACTATCAATGGATATACTAGTTCGTGTTCAATAGACTGTATGCTACTATCAATGGACAGGCGTGGTCTTGTTCAATAGATTGTATGCTACTATCAATGGACAGACGTGTTCTTGTTCAATAGACTATTCTACTATCAATGGACAGACTCGTTCGTGTTCAATAGACTACGCTACTTTCAATAGATAGACTTGTTCGTGTTCAATAGACTATTCTACTATCAATGGACAGATTCATTCGTGTTCAATAGACTACGCTACTTTCAATGGATAGACTTGTTCGTGTTCAATAGACTATTCTACTATCAATGGACAGACTCATTCGTTTCGTGTTCTACTTTCAATGGATAGACTTGTTCGTGTTCAATAGACTATTCTACTATCAATGGACAGATTTGTTCGTGTTCAATAGACTGTATGCTACTATCAATGGATAGACTTGTTCGTGCTCAATATACTATTCTACTATCAATGGATAGACTTGTTCGTGCTCAATAGACTGTATGCTACTATCAATGCATAGACTTGTTCATGGTCAATATGCTACTATCAATGGATAGACTCGAATCCGCTGCCAATCCCTGGGGAACTCGCAGCTTTCACATGCTTTCGATGATGATGATAGACTCGTTCGTGTTCAATATGCTACTATCAATGGATATACTCGTTTTAATATGTGTTC
>JAXRKP010000972.1:97500-120000 GCA_037039925.1 Doris montereyensis | reverse complement strand
ACCATTCATATATCCATCCATTTATCAAACCATTCATATATCATCATCCATCTATCAAACCATTCATATATCCATCCATCTATCAAACCATTCATATATCCATCCATCTATCAAACCATTCATATATCCATCCATCTATCCATTCATATATCCAAATCAAACCATTCATATATCCATCCATCTATCAAACCATTCATATATCCATCCATTTATCAAACCATTCATATCCATTTATCAAACCATTCATATATCAATCCATCTATCAAACCATTCATATATCCATCCATCTATCAAACCATTCATATATCCATCCATTTATCAAACCATTCATATATCCATCCATCTATCAAACCATTCATATATCCATTGACCTATCGAACCATTCATATATCCATCATTTATCAAATCATTCATCTATCCATCCATCTATCAAACCATTCATATATCCATCCATTATCATCGAACCATTTATCTGTCCATCCATCCATCCATCCATTATCAAACCATTTCTATTTATCCATCCATCCATCTATCAAACCATTCATCTATCCATTATATCTATCCATTCATCCATCTATCTATCCTATCCATTCATTCATCCATCTATCGAACCATTCATCTATCCATACATTTATAAAACCATTCCTCTATTCATCGTATCCATCCATTTATCCATCTATCGAACCATTCATCTATCCATCATATCCATCAATTCCTCATATCGAACCATTCATCTATCCACCATATATATCCATTCATCCATCTATAAACTAGTCATCTATCCATCCATTCACCCATCTATCAAACCATTCATCTATCCATCCATCTATCAAACCATTCATCTATCCATCCAATCCATTCATTCATCCATCTATCAAACCATTCATCTATCCATCCAATTATCAAACCATTCATCTATTCATCGTATCCATCCATTCATCCATTTATCATCCATTTCTATCCATCCATTTATCCCATTCATCTATCCATTCCATCTTATCCATCATTCATCCATCTCAAACCATCATCGAACCATTCATAACGAACCATTCATCTATCCATCCATCTATCATCCATCTAACAAACTATTCATCTATCAGTCCTATCCATCCATTCATCCATCTAACGAACCATTCATCTATCAATCCTATCCATCCATTCATCCATCTAACAAACTATTCATCTATCAGTCCTATCCATCCATCCATCCATCCATTCATCTATCTAACTATTCGTCCATTTATCCATTCGTTTATTTAACCATTCAAATATCTATCATGCTATCCATCCATCCATCCAATTCATCCATCCATCAATTCATCCATCCATCCATCAATTCATCCATCCATCCATCCATCCATCCATCCATCCATCCATCCATACATCTATCTATCCATTCATCCATACATCTATCCACCCATACATCTATCCATACATCCGTCCATCGCTCGAATCATTCATCTAATCATCTATCTATCCATCCATCTATCTATCTATTCACCAATCTATCCATACATCTATCCATACACCGATCCATCTATCGAATCATTGATATATATATCCATCCACCCATCGATCCATCAATGTATCGAATCATTCATTTTCATCTACTCATCCATATATCCATCAATCCATCCACCCACTCATCTATCTAACCATTCGCTCATCCATCTAACCATTCGTCCATCTATCCTTTCATTTATTTAACCATTCATCTACCTATCATTCCATCCATCCATCTATCAATCCATCCATCCATTCATCCATCCATCCATCCATTCATCCATCCATCCATCAATATATCCATCCATCCATCCATACATACATACACCCATCCATCTATCCATCCATCCATCCATACACCCATCCATCCATACATCCATTCATGCATACACCCATCCATCCATTCATGCATTCATCCATCCATCCATCCATCCATCCATTCATCCATCCATCCATCATCATCTATCCATCCTACGGGGTGGGGGTGGGGGGAGGTTTCAAGATTCTTTCACGACGTCCTTAGCCATTGCCTAATACTAATCAAAGCCAGCATTCTATGTCTTACCTGTGCTTTTATGCCATCGGCAGAAAGGTTGTTTAAAATGAAAGCGATTGTCTCCTGAGTGTATGCAGGGGGTTGATGTGATTTATGTCTTGTCTGGTGATAGGTGTCCGACCACATTGGAGCAATCTGCGAATTAAAGACAAAAGAGATATTTAATAATAAATCGTTTTTTTTTCAATTTGATAATTAAAATAAAACAAAAACTTTTGTCCTCATAGGTATTATTTGATTTATTTGATTTGATTTGATTTGATTTGATTTGATTTGATTTATCCACAACTAAGTTGATCTCGGTTGTTTTTGTTTTTTTGGTAGGATTTTTAATTTTGCCCTGACTGCCCTTTGAACAGCCAAGGGATCTTTAACGTGCACATAATGTTGTTGTGATCTGCACACGGGACTTCCTTCTTAATCATCCGTCTCCGATGGGACTAGGTGTCGGTTCACCTACCTAGACCAGTGTGGGGGGGAGTTGGTTGGGAGGGGTTGGGAGGGGGGTTGGGAGGGGGGTTGGAGGGGGGGGTTGGAGGGGGATGGAGGGGGTTTTGCTCGAAAAAAAACCTCGAGAAAAGGTTTCAACTGTTGGCGGGTGTCAAACCCACTACCTTTTGGTTGAGAGGCCAACACCTTGCCCATAGACCACCGAGTCTCATATTGTCTTCATAACGTCACACCATGACCAAAGTGATCAAACAATGGCTTGAAACAAAATGGACGCCCCGTGGGAACCAAAGCCAGACAAAATCATACGAAGGAATAGACATAAGATAAAATATATTTGGGCACAAATCGAGTCAGTCGAACCCACGATCCCACGTTGGCACCCATCGCCTCGCCATGGAAAGAGAGGGAAATCAAGATACGTTTAAGATACATGAAAAACCTAGGGAGCGTAGTTGTGAGCTCGGTTGGTACTGCGCTCCTTTTCATGGCGAGGCCTCATGGTCCCAAGGCCGACAGCTAACCACTCGCCCACCAACACAACGTCCATGGATATACGCTAGGTGAACTTGACATTTCATAAATTATTTATTATTAGCCGGGTTTTTTTGTGGGGGGGGGTGGGTTTTCCCCCTTCCTTCCAAGGCCATTATGGCCTCTAGAGCCGAAAGGTTATCCCTGTTTGAATAGCGTGAAACGGAACCAGTCGAAATAGATAATCACCTCCTGGACAGGAAGGCCAGGACGCTTGTCTGACGCATATCTTTACTCCCAAGCTAGTGCTTGTACCCATTTGCACCTGAGTTGAGTTGGGGTGGGGGTGGGGGTGGGGGTGAGGGAGGGTGGGAGTGGGTGGGGGAGACGATGCGTGTTAGAATCATTCCCAGGGAACACAACGTCGGGGCTGCCTTTGCCAGAATTCGTACCCGAGACCTCATGATCACCATTTCCGACAGCCTAACCATTAGGCCGGCCACCAACACCACATTAATAAGCCGTTGGGTGGAGGGAAATAGAAAAAAAACCCATTTTTACATAGGTGTTGAAATACAGACTACCGTGGGCACACAATCTAAGGCAGACACTTACGATTGAATGATATCCACAGACAATGTCTCGCGGTTCCTTTTCGGGTGCTTTTTTCTCACCAACTTTCGCCGCTTCTTGTCGCCTTCGATGCATTTCGTCAATCAAAGCTGGAACAAGAATCTGAGAAAAGAAAAAGGGACTATAAGGTTCAATTTCACAAACTTGTATGTACTTGTATACAGTTTGAAGTTCTTTGAAGAAGAACATTTCTGAAGTACAATGTGCTCCCCAGACTAAATTTACTTACGTAAAAATTCATACAACTATTTCATCACAAAAAAAAAAAATTGTGCAAAACGTAAAGTATGTTTTGAAATAAAAAGCATAAAAATGTTTCGATCATAAATAACCCCTTTAAACACACACACATTTGAGCTACTTCTTTACAGAATATTATTTTAAGTAATGCTAGATTGCCGATGACTTGATTTTGAGTCTGATTTTACCAACGTCCATGACAAAGGTCATCTCGTGGGTATTGGGTTTATTTTTAAATGTTGCCCGGACTGCTCTGAAAACAGCCAAGGGATCTTTAAAGTACACAGAATGTTGTGATCTGCACGATTGTCTACCATTTAAAAAAGCGCACTAAGGAGGCGGGGGAGGGGGGGGGGTCCTGGGTGAACATTTTCCCATTTGTTCCTATTAATTTAACTTATGCATACGCTTCTTTTATGGTATCATTATGACGGGAATGAACTGCTCTATCCACTAGTATGATAGACTAGATTGTTCCATTTTCGGCAAAAAACATTCCCAGAACCCACCCACCCCTTAATACTTCAATAGTGGTGGGTATCATGAAATATTTACCAAATAGGTGCGTTTACCATGAAATGGGTGTGTTTTCCATGAAATAGGTGTGTTTACCATGAAATAGGTGTGTTTACCATGAAATAGGTGTGTTTACCATGAAATAGGTGTGTTTACCATGAAATAGGTGTGTTTTCCATTTAAAAAGGTGTGTTTAATCATTGAAATAGGTGTGTTTATCATGAAATAGGTGTGTTTACCATTGACTAAGTGTGTTTGCAATGCAATAGGTGTGTTTACCATGAAATAGGTGTGTTTACCATGAAATAGGTGTGTTTACAATGACAATAGGTGTGTTTACCATGAAATAGGTGTTCTTACCATGACATAGGTGTGTTTACCATGAAATAGGTGTGTTTACCATAAAATAGGTGTGTTTACTATGAAATAGGTGTGTTTACCATGAAATAAGTGTGTTTACCATGACATAGGTGTGTTTACCATGACATAGGTGTGCTTACCATGACATAGGTGTGTTTTCCATGAAATAGGTGTGTTTACCATGAAATAAGTGTGTTTACCATGACATAGGTGTGTTTACCATGACATAGGTGTGTTTACCATGACATAGGTGTGCTTACCATGAAATAAGTGTGTTTACCATGAAATAGGTGTGTTTACCATAAAATAAGTGTGTTTACTATGAAATAGGTGCGTTTACCATGACATAGGTGTGCTTACCATGACATAGGTGTGCTTACCATGACATAGGTGTCTTTTCCATGATATAGGTGTGTTTACCATGAAATAGGTGTGTTTACCATGACATAGGTGTGTTTACCATGAAATAGGTGTGTTTACCATAAAATAGGTGTGTTTACCATGAAATAAGGGTTTTACCATGAAATAAGTGTGTTTACCATGACATAGGTGTGTTTACCATGACATAGGTGTATTTACCATGACATAGGTGTGTTTACCGTGACATAGGTGTGTTTACCATGAAATAGGTGTGTTTACCATGAAATAGGTGTGTTTACCATGACATAGGTGTGTTTACCATGAAATAGGTGTGTTTACCATGAAATAGGTGTGTTTACCATGACATAGGTGTGTTTACCATGACATAGGTGTGTTTACCATGAAATAGGTGTGTTTACCATGAAATAGGTGTGTTTACCATGAAATAGGTGTGTTTACCATGGAATATGTGTGTTTACCATGAAACACGTGGGTTTACAATGGAATATGTGTGTTTACCATTAACCAGATGTGTTTAACAGGAAATAGATGCATATACCACGAAATAGATGTGTTTACCACGAATAAGGTGTGTTTACCGTGAAATAGGTGTGTTTACCGTGAAATAGGTGTGTTTATCGTGAAATAGGTAGGTGTGTTTACCGTGAAATAGGTGTGTTTACCGTGACATAGGTGTGTTTACCGTGAAATAGGTGTGTTTACCGTGAAATAGGTGTGTTTACCATGAAATAGGTGTGTTTAATGAAATAGGTGTGTTTACCATGAAATAGGTGTGTTTACCATGAAATAGGTGTGTTTACCATGAAATAGGTGTGTTTACCATGAAATAGGTGTGTTTACCATGAAACACGTGGAAACAGGTGTGTTTACCATTAAATAGATGTGTTTACCATGAAATAGATGTGTTTACCACGAAATAGGTGTGTTTACCACGAAATAGGTGTGTTTACCGTGAAATAGGTGTGTTTACCGTGAAATAGGTGTGTTTACGTGAAATAGGTGTGTTTACCGTGAAATAGGTGTGTTTACCATGAAATGGGTGTGTTTACCATGAAATGGGTGTGATTACCATTAAGTAGGTGTGTTTACCATTAAATAGGTGTGTTTACCATGAAATGGGTGTGTTTACCATGAAATGGGCGTGTTTACCATAAAATAGGTGGGTGTGTGTACCAATAAAAAAGGTGTCTTTACAATTCGTTAAATGCCTTAGTCATTAGGAATAGCCGGCACGAAGCTACGGAGCTATAATCTCCAACGCAAGAACTGGACTTAGGGGAGAGAGAACTGGAATTGGGAGAGAGAACTGGAATTGGGAGAGAGAACTGGAATTGGGAGAGAGAATTGGAATTGGGAGAGAGAATTGGAATTGGGAGAGAGAACTGGAATTGAGAGAGAGAACTGGAATTGAGAGAGAACTGGAATTGGCAGAGAGAACTGGAATTGGTTGGGAGAGAGAACTGGAATTGGGAGAGAGAACTGGAATTAGGGAGAGAACTGGAATTGGGAGAGAAACTGGAATTAGGGGAGAGAACTAGAATTACGGGAAAGAACTTAAGTACTCACGTTTTCAAGTTTAAAAGCAAGATCATTCAGTTCCATTTTGCTTTCTTTTTTCCACCTTGGAAACCGTAGAAGAAAACACTGCCTGCAATGTAATGGAAGATGAAATGTTATTTTAGATTCCGCAAAGACAATAAACGCAATGTTTCGTTTAGATTTGATTTGATTTGATTTGACCCACATCTCGGGGGTTTTAATTTTTAAATTCTGCCTAGACTGCCATGAACTTGTAAATAAATGATCGTTCTACCCGAATTTGCAAATAACAGAAAAAAAAACCTTTTGGTCTCAAACTTGCTAGTCCATGTGGCGCCTCCCCCCCCTACCCTTAATAATCCCAAATGAATAAAAACACCAGACAAGGTACAACAAGGATGTGGTATCTCATACCGACATTTTATTTGCACAGCTTATTCACACGTACACTCAAAACACAGTGGCATCGGTGGCTGAGCGGCTAGGATGCCGGACTAGGGAATCATGAGGTGCCGGGTTCGAATCCTAGCAAACCTAGGTCTGAAGTTGTGTTCATTAGGAAAGACACTTAACACACATCGATTGATTGAAATGTACCCTGTCCACCACAATCGGTGATCTCAGGGTGCATTATTAAAGGGAAACCACAAGATTAAAGACAAGTAAAAAAAAAAAAAAAAGAAAGGAAGGGAGATATTGAAACTTACCTAGTCCTCCACTTGCGGGGTAATTGGTAAGACTTTTGTTTTTGTTTATTGAAACTTAACAAGTCCTCCATTTGCGGGGTAATTATTGGTAGGATTTTTAAATTTTGTTTATTGAAACTTACCTAGTCCTCCACTTGCGGGGTAATTGGTAGGGTTTTTTGTTTTTGTTTATTGAAACTTACCTAGTCCTCCACTTGCGGGGTAATTGGTAATATTTGTTTTGTTTTTGTTTATTGAAACTTACCTAGTCCTCCACTTGCGGGGTAATTATTAGTAGGATATTTTTTGGATTTTGTCCGGACTGCCCTGTAAATAATCGAGGGATCTTTAACGTGCACATGGTATTGTGATCTTCACACGATATACACCATCTTTTTATCGTCCCGTCTCCGGATGGGACTTGAGTGACGATCCACCTACCTAGGCTAGGGTGGTAGATTTAAGCTCGAAAACAACTTGTAGAAAATATATTTCAACCGTTGGCAGGGTTCGAACCCACTAACGTTTGGTTGAGAGACCGACACCTTGTCTCTGGACTACCGAGTCCCCGACTTATGGAAGAAACAGCAAGATGAAAATAAAAATGAAAAAGCGGGGGAGGGTG
This sequence comes from Doris montereyensis, assembly GCA_037039925.1. Lineage (NCBI taxonomy): Eukaryota > Metazoa > Mollusca > Gastropoda > Nudibranchia > Dorididae > Doris > Doris montereyensis. The sequence goes on along the minus strand of JAXRKP010000972.1, from coordinate 112,037 downwards.
AAGGGGAAAGAAGTAGGACCTACCAGCAGGGGCCGTCAACCAACCCTTTGATCAGAAGAATTTTGATCTAATTTGATTTGCCCATCTCCACAGCTAACGTGATCTCAAAGGCATGGCACCTCCTTTTATTGTCCCGTCTCCGATGGGACTAGATGTCGATCACCTTTCTGGACTGGTGGGGGGGGGGAGAGGGGGAGGGAAAAACTAAAGAAAATTGTTCAACCTACGGGGTGCTTGAACCCACGACCTTTCGTTTGATAGGCCCGACACCTTGCCTCTTGACTACTCTGAATCCCAGGATAAGAAGAAATAAATAATGAATACATTTATATACTCACAAGCAATGATTCGCAGTGAATCAGTTCCGCCATTGCAAAGTCGGCCTGATCAGTATCCGCCATTGCAAAACGTCTTGACCTGGACAAACCATTTCTAGGTAAAGGAAAGGAATTTAAAACTGTAAAACGTCTTGACAATCTTGTGGACAAACCATTTCTAGGTCAAAGGAAAGGAATTTAAAACTGTAAAACGTCTTGATAATCTTGTGGACAAACCATTTCTAGGTCAAAGGAAAGGAATTTAAACTGTAAAACGTCTTGACAATCTTGTGGACAAACCATTTCTAGGTCAAAGGAAAGGAATTTAAACTGTAAAACGTCTTGATAATCTTGTAGACAAACCATTTCTAGGTAAAAGGAAAGGAATTTTAAATTGTAAAACGTCTTGACAAACTCGTGGACAAACCATTTCTAGGTCAAAGGAAAGGAATTTAAAAAAAGAAGATTATTTTGACAATAAATTTCAAAATCTTGCTAAAGCTTTAACATGCTCCTTATATATATTTTTTTTTTCTCTCTTTTTGTTGGTTTGTTTGCTTCATTCTTATGAAATATTTAACGCAAAGTAAAAAGCGTCGTAAAACAAATCACAGGGCGGTATAAAACAAGATTCATTTTCAAATAGTTTTTTTTGTTTTGTTTTATATGTCATTATGTCACCGTGACCGTACCGATTTTCTCTGTTCATAGACAAATACAGGATTGTTATCTGATTCTGTTCATAGACAAATACAGGATTGTTATCTGATTCTGTTCATTACAGGATTGTTATCTGATTCTGTTCATAGACAAATACAGGATTCTTATCTGATTCTGTTCATAGACAAATTTCTTATCTGATTCTGTTCATAGACAATTCTTATCTGATTCTGTTCATAGACAAATACAGGATTCTTATCTGATTCTGTTCATAGACAAATACAGGATTCTTATCTGATTCTGTTCATAGACAAATACAGGATTGATTCTGTTCATCTGATTCTGTTCTGTTCATAGACAAATACAGGATTCTTATCTGATTCTGTTCATAGACAAATACAATTCTTATCTGATTCTGTTCATAGACAAATACAGGATTCTTATCTGATTCTGTTCATTCTTCTTATCCTTCATAGACAAATACAGGATTCTTATCTGATTCTGTTCATAGACAAATTTTTTTGATTCTTATATTCTGTTCATAGATTCTGTTCATAGACAAATACAAATCTTGAATGTTTGGTTCTTATCTGATTCTGTTCATAGACAAATACAGGATTCTTATCTGATTCTGTTCATAGACAAATAAGGATTCTTATCTGATTCTGATCTGATTGCTCTTCATGAAATCATTGTCAAATCTCTATTTTGATTGCTTTTTTTCATCTTAAGGTCATATCGGGTGGTTTTGTTTTTTTCTTGTTTTTTTTTTTTTTTGTGGGTTTTTTTTTTACAAATCTTTTCTTGAATGGTTGGGTAGTTGTTTGGGTTTAAAAAGTTTTTGCCCGGATCAGCTCTGTAAATAGCCAGGGCATCGTCCAACGTGCACAAAATGATGTGATCTGGACACGGGACCTCCTTTTACCGTCCGTCTTCAATGGGACTATGTCGTGAACTCACTATCTTTGAAAAAAAGGCCGACAACCTCTAAAACAGACAAAAACCAAAAACAACAGCTCGTTCCTAAGAGATAAAGTAGGGGGAAACAACACACAGACAAAAAAGGAAACAAAAACCTCTATAAACAGTGGTAAAAACAACAAAGGTTTTAAACAGAAAAAAAAAAAAAACTCTACAAACCAAGGGTATAAAAAAAAACAAACAACAAAAAGTATAAAAAAATCCCAACTCCAATGGACTCTTTGTAAACAGACAAAAAGTAAAAAAAAAAACAACAAATGATCTCAAAAGTATAGGAACAGAAAAAAAAGTATAAAAACAAACAAGGATAAAACAGACAAAAAATAAAAAACCAAACAACCTTTTTAATCGCCGGTTCTCTATAAACAGATAATAAAAAACCATCTAAAAAACAACAAAAAGTAAAATAAAAAAACAAACAACATAAAAAAGGAACAAAACCAAGCAACCTTTATAATTTTGCTCAAAAACCTATAAAAACAAAAAACAGACTACCGAGTTAGCTCGTTCCTAAAGATAAACGTAAAAAACCCAAACAACCTCTATAAAAACAGAAACTAAGTATCTAAAAACAAGTATAAAAAACAACTCCAACAACCTCTATAAACAGACAAAAAGTATAAAAAACAACCTCTATAAACAGACAAAAAGTATAAAAAAACAACCTCTATAAACAGACAAAAAGTATAAAAAAACAACCTCTATAAACAGACAAAAAGTATAAAAAAATAAAAAAAAAAAATAAAAAAAAAAAAACCAACTATAAACAGATAAAAAGTATAAAAAACAAACAAACAACCTCTATAAACAGACAAAAAGTATAAAAAAACAACAACTCTATAAACAGACAAAAAGTATAAAAAACAAAACAACCTCTATAAACAGACAAAAAGTTTAAAAAACAACCTCTATACAGAGACAAACAAGTAAAAAAAAACTTTTCTATAAACAGACAAAAAGTATAAAAAAACAAACAAGCAACCTCTATAAACAGACAAAAAGTAAAATAAAAAAACAAACAACCTCTATAAACAGACAAAAAGTATAACAAACAAACAAACAACCTTTATAAACAGACAAAAAGTATAAAAAACAAACAAACAACCTATATAAACAAGAAAAAAAAAGTTCTCTATAAACAGACAAAAAGTATAAAAAACAAACAAACAACCTCTATAAACAGGCAAAAGTATAAAAAAAAACAAACAACCTCTATAAACAGTCAAAAGTATAACAAAAAACAAACCTCTATAAACAGACAAAAATATAAAAAAAAACAAACAACCTCTATAAACAGACAAAAAGTATAAAAAAACAAACAAACAACCTCTATAAACAGGCAAACATATTAAAAAAAATAACAACCTCTATAAACAGACAAAAAATATTAAAAAACAACCTCTATAAACAGATAAAAAAATGTAAAAAAAACAACATCTATAAATAGACAAAAAGTATAAAAAAAAAAAACAAACAACCTCTATAAACAGAATTTTTTTAAAAGTCTTAAAAAAAATGCAACCTCTATAAACAGACAAAAAATATAAAAAAAACAACCACTATAAACAGACAAAAAGTTCATTGTGAAAACAACTTATAAACATCTTTAAACATAAACAAAAAAAGTATTTTTTTTAAAACAATCTTTAACAGACAAAAAACTACACCAAAAAAATTACAACCTCTACAGACGGACAAAAAAATATAAAAAACAACAACCTCAATAAACAAACAAAAAGTATTTAAAAACACAACCTCTATATAAACAGACAAAAAAGTAAAAATCCGTCATATTACCATGAAGCCATGCCCCTCAGGTACTGTATTGCCTGTAATTCATCAAAGAAAGCTGAGTTTATGTGCTGTGTTGTAGAAGATCATGTTGATTGCCAGTGTTCTTCCTGTACATAGATGGTGTCCTTTAGTCTGATGGGCCAAACGTTCGTTTACTGGCTGTGAAAAATAAATTAAAAAAAACAACAATTTTAATTTTTTTTTGGTTATGTTCAACAATTTTTATTTACTAGCATCAGCTTAATCAGTGAACTTTGATTTTTTTTTTGCCTATTAAACTCTTCATTGTGATTAATTTGTCTTTATATGAAATTTCATTGTGATTACCCTTATTTGATTTTACTGGCATATGAAAATAAACTCTTCATTGTGATTACCTTGAACTCTTCATTAATTGTGATTACCCTTTATGTTGTTTTTACAATATGAAAATAAACAATTGTGATTACCCATTATTTGTCTTTACAGTATGAAAATAAACACTTAATTGTGATTATCTCTTATTTGTCTTTACAGTATGAAAATAAACACTTAATTGTGATTACCCATTATTTGCCTTTTACACCATGAAAATAACACTTAATTGTGATTACCCTTATTTGCCTTTACAATATGAAAATAAACTCTTAATTATGATTACCCCTTATTTGTCATTACAGTATGAAAATAAACACTTAATTGTGATTATCTCTTATTTGCCTTTACACCATGAAAATAAACACTTAATTGTCATTACCCCTTATTTGCCTTTACACCATGAAAATATACACTTAATTGTGATTACCCATTATTTGCCTTTGCACCATGAAAATGAACAATTGTGATTACCCATTATTCGCTTTTAATTATGAATATAAACACTAATTGTGATTATCTCTTTATTTGCCTTTATACTATGAAAATAAACACTTAATTGTGATTACCCTTTATTCGGTTATACTATGAAAATGAAACAATTAAGATTACCCATTATTTGCCTTTTACACCATGAAAATAAACACTTAACTGTGATTAATTCATTTTATACTATGAATATAAACACTGAATATAAACAATTTGATTATCTTTATTTGCTATGAAAATAAACACTTAATTGTTTAATTGATTACCCTTATTTATTTGCCTTTACACTATGAAAATAAACTTAACTTAATTATGATGCAATACCAAATATGAATTGTGATTATCCTTATTTGCCTTTACACTATGAAAATAAACACTTAATTGTGATTACCCCTTATTTGGTTTTAAATTATGAAAATAAAAATTTAATTGTGCCCCCTTATTTGCTTTTGAAAATAAACATTCACACTATGCAAATAAAACTTAATTGTGATTGCCCTTTATTTGCCTTTACACTATAAAAATAAACAATTGTGATTACCCTTTTGTTGCATTTAGATTATGAAAATATAAACTCAATTGTGATTACCCTTATTTGCCTTTAGATTATGAAAATAAACGCTTAATTGTGATTACCCCTTATTTGCATTTATATTATGAAAATAAACACTTAATTGTGATTACCCCTTATTTGCCTTTACGTTATGAGAATAAACAATTTTGACTACCTCTTGGTTAGCTTTACAGTATGAAAATAAAAATGTAATTATGATTACCCCTTATTTACCTTTACATTATGAAATCAAAAAACTTAATTATGATTTCCATTATGAAATCGGACAATTGTGATTACCCCTACCTTTCCATTATGAAATCAAAACAATTGTGATTACCTCTTATTTACCTTTACATTATGAAATCAAAAACATGTGATTATTTTTATTTGCCTTTACATTATGAAATCAAAAACAATTATAATTACCCCTTATTTACCTTTACATTATGAAATCAAAAACATTATGATTACCCTTATTTACCTTTACATTATGAAAATCAAAAACTGAATTATAATTACCTCATATTTACCTTTACATTATGAAATCAAAAACTTAAGTATGATTACCTTTATTTACCTTTACACTATGAAATCAACCACTTAATTGTGATTACGCCTTATGTGCCTTTACACTATACAATTAAACACTTAGTTGTGATTACCATTTGTTATGTCATCACAAAGCATTTTTCGAAAAAACTATTTTCTCAAGCACATCGAAAGGGTAAATTGTTTCGGTTGGTGCAGTCAAAGGGTAAGTTGTTTCGGTTGGTGCAGTGGCAGGTCTAGTAGTGGCAGGCCCAGTAGTGGCAGGTCCAGTGACAGGTCCAGTAGTGTTAGGCCCAGTAGTGACAGGTCCAGTAGTGGCAGGCCCAGTAGTGGCAGGTCCAGTAATGGCATGTCCAGTAGTGGCAGGCCCAGGAGTGGCAGGTCCAGTAGTGGCAGAATCTGGATAGCAGTAGAATTGTCATAGTTTGAAGCAGTTATTCATAGATACAAGATATTTATAAATATTATTTTTACAACAAGGGAAAAGCCCTGCGACATTTCTCATTAAAAAAACCCAACATGTTCATACCTAACATTTTGATTTGATTTGATTTGATTTCAATTTGATTTGATTTGATTTGATTTGATTTGATTTGATTTGATTTGATTTCAATTTGATTTGATTTACCCACATCCACAACTAGGATGGACTCCAGGGATTTTGGTAGGATTTTTAATATTGCCGGGACTGTCCTGTAAACAGCCATTGGATTTATCAAGCGCACCGAGTGTTGTGATGTGCACAAGGGACCTCAAGTTATCGTCCGTCTCCGATGAGACTAGGCGTCGATCCACCTACCTGGACCGAGAGGGGGGGGAGGGGGGGGGGTTAGATTTTGGTCGGGAATAAAAATCGAGAAAATGTTTCAACCGTTGGCGGGGCTCGAACCCACGACCATTTTGGTTGAGAGAGCGGACACCTTGCCTCTAGACTATCGGAGTCCCCCTTGTGATGATCAACAATTTTGATCATCTCTCAGCAATAGTCAATGCCCATAATATTCTAACATTCACGAATGACTTGTGCTCATGTACACCTATTGAAAGCAGAATAAAATGCCTTTTCCTAAGAGTACAACGTAGTGGGGCTGGGGGGGGAGGGGGAGGGGGAGAAAAACCCCAAATCTGTGCCAGTCGTAGGCTTGCACCAGTGTCGTGGTGATTACCAGGCTCATAACACTAAGGTTGAGCTGCAATGCCTCACTTGCATTTTTGTGTGGTTCTTACCTCAGATTCCCCTTCCAGCTGAGAATTTGAAGGCGTTTTGGTTGTTTTGCTTTTATTTTTGTCTCAAGATGAGTAATTTGTGTGTGTGTGTGTGTGTGTGTGTGTGTGTGTGTGTGTGTGTATGTAAATGTGTAGCTAGGAGAATACAAATTCAGAGTTACCTCGTCCTTGTGATTCCATCATGAGCGTATTTTCAAACAATGGATGTTGCTGTTGGGGATCTTCCATTTGTCGCTTCTGCTGTTGCTGCTGCTGTGTGCAGGGTAGTGCTTCAGTCATTTGCTGTTCAGATAACTGCTCGTAATACTCAAAGCGGGGTTGTCGTCGTTCCATTATTGCTGCTTGTCTTTGTTGGAGAAGATGGAAATTCTCATTATAGTTTCTTATATCTTTGCAGAGGCTAACCAATACTGGAGGTATTCTTTCTTCTAACAGCTGTCGTGATGGGAACAGAGGTAGAGACGTATCTCCTGGCCACTTTTCTTGCTGATCAATCAGAGGATTTGCATTTTGCTGATATATCAGAGGATTTGGATTTTGCTGATGGATCAAAGGATTTGCATCTTGCTGATGGATCAGAGGCTTTGTAATTTGCTGATAGATCAGAGGTTTTGTAATTTGCTCATAGATCGGAGGATTGACATTTATCTCAGGAGCCGGGGAAAAATAGTTAACATTTCGGGTTGTGGATGTATTAAATGGCATCCAAACCGTTGGGATTTGTAGAAAAGGTTGCTGACTGGGAAAATCCGGTTGCTTCGGAGACTGATTTCTTCCCTCCGGTCTCGGATGACCTTGAGGCTGTACAGACGGAGGGGGTGATGATGAGTTCTGAAAAGTCTGTTGTACAACGGGAGTATGGCGTTTCTTATCTGGAGGAGCAGATTGTTTAGCTGAACCAGGACTGTTTGACGCATCACCAGTATTTTTGGGTAGTTTTTGAGATTTACCAGGAATGCTTGACTCATCACCAGATACTTTTGGCCAAGGTTGCCTCTGAAAGAAACGTTAACGTGAGAAAAAAACAAACTGGTCAGTTTCGCAAAATTCCACAGATCATCAGTTTACAACGAAAAGATGATTACATAAATAAATGAGGAGTCACTTCAATGCAAAAATAATGATCATGCTTTGATTTGTAGTTTCTTTGTAATAATCGAGAGGTAAAAAAAAGGCCCATGCTTTTTCAGATGATTTCTTTGTAATAATGAGGCGAAAACTGCTCATGCCATTTTGTATGGTCTCTTTGTAATAATTTCTTTCTTTCTTTATCAGTTCTCATTCTACCTTCCGGTGTATGGGTTTAAATGTCCGAAATGATCTTTCTCAGGTTGCCCTGTCCTGACATTTTCTGTTTCCTTCCGTGAAAGTTAAATTTCTTTGCTTTAATGCCTTTTTTATATCTTCTTCCCACTTTCTCCGAGGTCTGTCTTTTGGTCTTTTACCCTGGGTTTAAGCATTGTATATGAAAGGAAAAAAATGCCCATGCCTTGTCTGATGTTTTCTTTTGGGGAAATTTAAGGCCAAAACCTGTTCATGCCATTTCTTCTGGTCGGTTTGTAAAATTGCACACAAAAAAAGAAGGTCCATGTCTGCGTTAGGGGTATTATTATTTTCTTGTGATAATTCAAAATAAAAAAACATATGTCCATGCCTTTTCTTAGGATTTATTTGTAACAATGCGAATATGTTGATACCATCTTTTAGGGATCTCTTTGTAATAATGCGAATATGTTGATACCATCTTTTTAGGATTTGTTTGTAATAATCTTTTAGCGTAATATGTTGATACCATCTTTTAGGATTTATTTTTAATAATGCGAATATGTTGATACCCTCTTTTAGAATCGCTTTGTAATAATGCGAATATGTTGATACCATCTTTTTAGGATCTCTTTGTAATAATGCGAATATGTTGATACCATCTTTTAGGATCTCTTTGCAACAATGCGAATATGTTGATACCATCTTTTAGAATCGCTTTGCAATAATGCGAATATGTTGATACCATATTTTAGGATCTCTTTGTAATAATGAAAAGAAAAATAAAGTCTATGCTATTCTTAGGGTTTCTTTCCAATGCTCCAAAAGAGAAACAGTATCATGTCATTGCTTAGGGTCTTTTTATAATAACGCAAGAGAGAGAAAAAAGTTGAATCCCTTGTATCGTCTTAATTATTCTAAGAAAATACAAATTAGACGATTTTCATCACAAAATACAAAAACCACAAGTAGCTGAATTGTAATTTCTAGATAGGTAAGATAAGACGATGCAGTGTCTGTGGTTGTACCTTGTTTTCTGGTCGACTTGGATCATCGTGACCTTTGTCAGGTGGATTTGGGAGGCTGTCTTGTACTGGGTATATCAAGTAGGTCTGTGGTCTTATGGGTCTGAAATAAACACAACCCAAAACGTCGTAGCCAGGATTTCAATCTTTAAAAATGGCATTAAAATTTACCCCCCCCCCCCCATTAACCATATGCGACAATCTCAGAGTGAATTAAGAAGAAAATGGAGGATAAATGACAGATTGAATCAAGAAGAAGGAGCAAGATGAATGATAAGTGACAGAGTGAATTAAGAAGAAGGAGCAAGAAGTTATAAGTGACAGAGTGAATTAAGAAGAAGGAGCAAGAGGAGTGATAAGTGACAGAGTGAATTAAGAAGAAGGAGCAAAATGAATGATAAGTGACAGAGTGAATTAAGAAGAAAGAGCAAGAGGAGTGATAAGTATCAGAGTGAATTAAGAAGAAAGAGCAAGATGAATAATAAGTGACAGAGTAATTAAGAAGAAACAGCAAGAGTGAATGATAAAGAAGGAACAAGATGAATAAATTAAGTGACAGAGTGAATTAGGAAGAAACAGAGATCAATGATATGTGACATGTTAAGAAGACAGAGTGAATTAAGAAGAAGGAGCAAGAGGAATGTTAAGTGACAGAGTGAATTAAGAAGAAGGAGCAATGTGAATGATAAGGGACAGAGTGAATTAAGAAGAAGGAGCAAGATGAATGATAAGTGAGAGTGAATTAAGAAGAAGAAGCAAGATGAATAATAAGTGGCAGAGTGAAAGGAAAGAAGTAGAACCTATCAGCAACGCCTGCCAATCGCCCACTCACTCGTAGCCAGGATAATTCAAAGCAAATATAGATTTAGGGGATATATAACTCTGCATGGAATGGAGAAGGATACGGTAATTAGGCGTGACTGCCCTTTTTGGTTGTTAGAGTAACCTTCCCAGGCCGAAAGGGGAATGACTGAAACTGAAATGCACGAGAAATTTAGTCGAGCTTAGGCAATTAGGCAGTGGAAAAAGCAGTCAACGAGACATGGATTGATCGATTGATTGAATAAATATAACCCATCCATCATATGCGTTGCTCACAGTGTAGATTAAGAGGAAATAGCAACACGAAAGACAAGCGAAAAAGGGAAAGAAAGAAGTAGGACCTAACAGTAGCTTCTGCCAACCACTCACGTCCAAGAGACAAGACAAGTGGGGATTTTCCTTCTAGCATTACAGAGACCAAATAGAAAACAAAGCTTCCTTTAAAGTAATTCTGTTACGTGACAACAAAGTCTATCAACTGGAAAGCTACTCAAAATCTTAAAGTGAATATACGTTCTAATTTAAACTCATGAAAATATATGTTTAATCATTCATCGAAAGTGAGACAATCCTAATATGACATATATATATATATATATATATATATATATATATATATATATATATATATATATATATATATATATATATATATATATATATATATATATATATGTATATATATATATATACATATATATATATATATATATATATATATATACATACATATATAATTATATATATATATACATGTATTTAATTCGTTTAATCGTTTTTTCTCGCCAAAGGCTCCGTTGTCAGGCCTCTATAAGTTACCATATTATTCATATAGGTTCTAAAAGATCTCAAGATTGTTTTCATTTGAGGAATTTTTCTACCAGAAGGACGTTTAATAAACGAAAATTTCATTTTGTCCCCATCTTTGAGAATACTTTTTTTTATTTACCTAGGCCGCCATTTTGAACAGGTTTTGTAATCATTAAGTTGGAATAGTACCGTTCACACCTACCAACGTAACAACAGTGTCAAATACCGACTCGATCCAATAATTGTACTTGGTATCACCTGGCGTGATTGGTATCAATCCAATAATGTATTTGGTATCACCTGGCGTCATCCAAAAATCGTACTTGGTATCACCTGGGGTGATCCAATAATTGTACTTGGTATCACCTGGCGTCATACAATAATTGTACTTGGTATCAATAATTGTACTTGGTATCACCTGGGATAATTGTACTTGGTATCACCTGGGGTGATCCAATAATTGTACTTGGTATCACCTGGCGTCATACAAAAATTGTACTTGGTATCACCTGGGGTGATCCAATACCTTGATCCAATAATTGTACTGGTATCACCTAGGGTGATCCAATAATTGTACTTGGTATCACCTGGCGTCATACAATAATAATGTACTTGGTATCACCTGGGATGATCTAAAAATTGTACTTGGTATCATCTGGCGTCATACAAAAATTGTGATCCAATAATCGGTATCACCTGGCGTCATACGTATCACCTGGGATGATCAAAATTGTACTTGGTATCACCTGAGGTGATCCAATAATTGTACTTGGTATCACCTGGGATGTCATTCAAAAATTGTACATCCAATAATTGCACTTGGTATCTCCTGGGGTGATCCAATAATTGCACTTGGGGTGATCAGCTGGGATCAATATCCAATAATCGTACTTGGTATCACCTGGTGTGATCCAATAATTGCATTTCGTATCACCTGAGGTGATCCAATAATTGTACTTGGTATCACCTGGAATGATCCAATAATTGCACTTTGTATCACCTGGGGTGATCCAATAATCGTACTTGGTATCACCTGGGGTGATCCAATAATTGCACTTTGTATCACCTGGGATCCATCCAATAATCGGGTGATCGATAATGATATCACCTGGGGTGATCCAATAATTGTACTTGATATCACCTGGGATGATCCAATAATTGCACTTTGTATCACCTGGGGGTGATCCAATAATCGTACTTCGTATCACCTGGGCTGTAACATGCTTACATAATATACATAATTCTGAGTTGGTCGATTATTGCTCACCAAAGGCTTTGTTGACAGCCACCCTTAGAGTAACCATATTTTCATGTTGGCTTTATACCATCCCAAGATCGTTTTGGTTAGAGACAATTTTCTACCGGAAGCGCCGTTGAATTAATGTAAATTTCATTGTTTGCCCGTCGTCTTTGAGTAGAATTTTCATTCAGCTTACCCGCCATTCACAAGCGATTTTGTCATTAAAAAGTTGGAATAATGCTGTTCACGTCTGTCTGTGTAAGCTCAGTATCGAATACTAACCAGATTTCATGTAATCGTACTTGGTTTCACACGTGATGTAACCTGCTTCTTAATTTATGATTTTACTGTTTATTTTATATAATTCTGCAATTAAAAAGTGGAAAAATATCGTAAACGGGGTTCATTATTTCATAACATACCCGATCTGTGATATCAGACTGTTCTTGAAAGGCAACAAACTTTCGAGTTTGTCTCTATAGTCAACAACTTGCTTGCCTGAAGAAGATTTTCCCATTCCAGCTTCAAACATCAAATCCTGTGACGACAGAAAAGATGCCATTAATTAAAATAAAGACAAGTTTCAAGGGAAAGATTGAAAAAAAAAACACAAAACACTTCCAAGCTTCTCTTGCGTATATTGTACATTAATGATGTTATATTAGCAAACATGATCATGCGTTTGATCATAATCCTTTACACACCAAACTTGGGTCATGATAAGTTTGCCAGCTGGACAGAAAAGGGGTTCACTGTCAATGGCGAATTAGGTGCGTGTTTCAAAAGTCTTAGATCGTTTTATCAAAAACCTTGAGAAACAAGTTACTTCAAAATACACATGTATGCTTTGCATTGCATGAACATGTATGTATGTATGTATGTAAAACCATTTGTGTATGTATGTATGTATGTATGTATGTATGTATGTATGTATTTATGTATGTATATATGTGTATGTGTGTATGTGTGTATGTGTGTATGTGTGTATGTATGTATGTATGTATGTGTGTATGTGTGTGTGTGAGTGTGTGTGTGTGTATGTATGTATGTATGTATGTATGTATGTATGTATGTATGTATGTATGTATGTATTGTATGTATGTTTGTATGTATGTATGTATGTATGTATGTATGTATGTATGTATGTATGTAATATCAGAGCTTTAAAGAAAATTGTATTTCTTTTCTGGCTTTATGTCTGTTCTTCTGAAGGTATCCATTATCAGTGATCCGTGTGATTTTTGTGTCTCCTTTTGTGAGAGATCATCAGAATGGCGGACACGGTTAATTTCAATTAAACAAAGAAAACAAACAAAATATTTGTGTAATTCTTTGCTTATAAAGTTGGTTGCATTATTTTGATTTTCTCAATTACCTGTATAGTAATTACAAATCTCAATGTGGGTTCCAGACACGGCTATCATAATTTTAAGACTGGTTTTACTAAAGCCGTTTAGCACGTCTCTTCGTTAACATGTGCAGGATAGTTGTAAAGTTCTCTTCTAAGGAAGGCTAAACGGTCATAATTTGCTTTTCTGCACATCGCTCTATATTGTTCTTTCCATTGCAATTTATTGTTTGTTACTTCTAAATATTGTGCACTCTCTGATATGTTAAGTTTTTAGTTATGTATGTAATAGTCTTCAGTTGGCTAGTTTTACTTTCCCTCCCCCCCACCCTCATATTTGTAGACACAAATAACATGAGGGTAATCCTGCTACAAGGCTTTGAACGCGACAAGGTATGTATTCTTTGTTTGTTTGTTTGTTTCATTCAAACTTTACCCTGTCCATTGTATTATAGCGTGATTTCAGGGTTTTTTTGTTTAATTGAAATTCACCCCATCCACCATTGTGGTGATCTTAATTGTCAGGGTGGAATAAAACGAGACAGCAAGATGGAAGAGAAGTGAAAGAGTAAAATGAAAAAAGTAGGACCTACCACCAGGGCCTGTCAACACCCCCCACCTCCCCGCGCGAATTAAGGTGTTTGTTTCTTTGAAATTTATTCTTTTCCGTCCACCATTGCGGTAATCTCAGGGTGAATTAAGAGGAACCAGCAAGATGAAATGTGTACGTGGAAATAAAAACAGTGAAAGGAAAGCAGTAACACCTACTAGCAACGCCCACCCCCCCAAAAAATAAATCAACCTCCCATTGAATGTTTGTGTACGAGATATTCAGATATAAGCTTTTAGAAAATAAAAACAAACAAGCAAACAGTAGACAAAACAATGTACTTGTTAGCTTCATTCAAATGGTAACCCGTTCATTAGTTGTTGTTGATCTCGGTGTGAATAAACAGGGAAATACCAAGATGAAAGGATAAGTAAAAAGGTGAAAGGCAAGAAATAGGTGATCTACCAGCAGCACATGCCTGCCCAAACTGCTCGTCAGCATTAGTGACCTCAGGGTGAATTAGCAGGCTACGACAAGATAGAAGATAGACAT
>JAXRKP010000972.1:45000-92500 GCA_037039925.1 Doris montereyensis | reverse complement strand
CCCAATACGACAAATTAAGAATGCCAAAGGAGAAATAATGAAAGGAGACAGCGAAATCATGGAAACGTGGAGAAAGCATTTTCACCAATTACATAATCCCTCCAGAACGTATGGAACAAGGATTAAAGATCAATTAGTAAGAGTAACAAGTAATCCAGAGGAGATAGCTGAAGATGTAGATATCTCAATGGAAGAAATCCAAACAGCTGTAAGAAAAGTGAAATTAGGAAAAGTCCCAGGAGCAGATCAAGTTTATCCAGAAAAGATTAAAAATCAAGGGAGAGAGGCAGACAAACTACTGCATGCAATATGTCCAAACAGGTACCAGACGACTGGAAAACGGGAACGATAGTATCAATACATAAGAAAGGATCAACTATGGAATGCTCAAACTATAGAGGGATATCACTACTTAGCGTTCCAGGAAAAGTATATGCCAGGATACTGGAAAGGAGACTAAGGAAAAGAGTAGAGGATCAGAGTGGATTTAGACAAGGAAGAAGTGTACAAGATCACATATTTACACTTAGACAAATAATAGAAAAATTCCTTGAGAGAAACATTGACTTGCACCTGTGTTTTATCGACTTAGAAAAGGGATTTGACACTGAGGAGGGACGAACTATGGCATTCCTTAAAAGAA
The DNA here is from genome assembly GCA_037039925.1 of Doris montereyensis. Classification (NCBI taxonomy): domain Eukaryota; kingdom Metazoa; phylum Mollusca; class Gastropoda; order Nudibranchia; family Dorididae; genus Doris; species Doris montereyensis. Next base: position 91,857 of record JAXRKP010000972.1, on the reverse strand, counting down.
CACCATGTAGAGCAAAATTTATTAGAAGTCATTAAAAGTTTTTTTACAATAAACTAACATGTGCAGTAAGAGTAACTGGAAACATATCTGCAGAATTTGATGTAGATATAGGAGTAAGACAGGGTTGTACCCTAAGTCCTCTTTTGTTTATCACATTTATGGATTCAATCGCAAAGGCATCCTCAAAAATGAAGAAAATGAATGTAGGTATGTGGAAGCTCAAACAAGTAATGTATCAATGCTTTCATTTGCCGATGATTTAGTTCTGTCTGTAAAATCAGAAAGTAACTTTCAGTCGAATATCAACATTATGAACAATGAACTAAATAAAAGAGGAATGAGAGTAAATACAAAGAAAACCAAAACAATGCTAGTAACTAGGGAAGCTAAAACACAATTTTTAATTGGGCAGCAAGAATTTAGAACAAGTTTAAAGCTACAATTACCTAGGAGTAATGATTATCTCAGAGGGAAAACTAAGAGAAGAAATCAGCCAGAGAATCAAAAAGGCAAGTGCAATATATAACTATCTAGGAAAGGCATTTGTAGGTAAAACAAGCAAGAATTGTCAACAAAAACCAAAATGGCAGTATACAATACAGTTTATTGTCCTGCTCTCCTCCATGGCAGCGAAACCTGGACCTTAGACAGTAGAGAATACATTAGAGTACAATCAGCTGAAATGAAATATCTAAGAAGAGTAGCAGGAAAACTAAAAGAGACAAAATCAGAAACACAACAATAAGAGATCAAACCAAAGCAGATGGCATAAAAACTAAGATAGAAACAAATCAATTGAGATGGTTTGGGCATGTAAACAGAATGATTGACAATAGAATAGCTAAATCAGTACACAGTGCCAAAGCCCAAGGTAAAAGACCAAAAGGCAGACCTCGGAGAAAGTGGGAAGAAGATATAAAAGAGGCATTGAAGCATAGCAATTTAACTTTTTCTGAAGGAAACAGAAAATGCCAGGACAGGGCATTCTGGAGAAAGATCATCTCGGACATCTGAACCCATACACTGAAAGGTAGAATGGGAACTGATAAAGAAAGAAAGAAAGAAAGAAAGTATTAAATACGTATTCAAAGGTATACAGTAAATGAAAAATACTGAGTTTGAAAACAGTTCACCGTCTTTTTCGTGACATCTCGACGCCGACGGTATCAACATAGTATAAGAACAACAGACACCACTAATTGCTTATTGCAATGATTCGTTTCATAATTATTAGCAAATTTATTACTTACAACTGAAGAATAACAGCACATTGGTCTGAATCTGACGAAAACGATAACGAGGCGAAGAAGATGATTATGTTGTATTTAAAAAAGAAAATATGAATTTTGATTTTAGGAATGACGTGAAAAGGCAAACTCAGGCTGTAAACCATGTAAAATTAGGGGCGTTATATTCACTTCATTGTTTGCAAATGCTATGAAGAAAACTATTTTGCTTCGAGCTCAAAATCTTGGGAGGAAAATGCATATTGCAATATGAGCTTTTTAAGAATTGCATAAATGTGAACTTGATACGATGTAAAACAAAGTTATCCGAAGAAGAAAAAAAAATTCATTTGAAGTGAAAGAAGTGAAATTGACTATAGTAAAGCAACAAATAATTCTTACTTCCGGTTTTCTGATGGACCCAATGAAGGAGGCTGTAAATCGTAAAATATTTTCCAATTTCTTGACACATTCAGAATGGTTACTTGAGGGTCCTGCCTGGAATTTAAAGACATCGTATTTTAAAAAAATGTCTACATCTTACTAAATAGAATCAGCATATTATTATGTTTCTCTTTCTTTCTTTCTTTATCATTTCCCATTCTACCCGCCAGGGCGGCCTCGAGCGTGGCGCAGCGCATACCTGACGGGCCGTCTCGGTGTACGGGTTCAGATGCTCGAGATAATCTTCTCCAGGCTGCCCTGTCCTGGCATTTTGTTTCCTTCAGAAAAGTTGAATTTCTTTGCTTTGATGCCTCTTTTATATCTTCTTCCCACTTTCTCTGAGGTCTGCCTTTTGGTCTTTTACCTTGGGTTTTAGCACTGTATACTGATTTAGCTATTATATTGTCATTCATTCTATTTACATGCCCAAACCATCTCAACTGATTTGTTTCTATCTTAGTTTGTGTGCCATCTGCTTTGGTTTGATTTCTTATTATTGTGTTTCTGACTGTCTCTTTTAGTTTTCCTACTACTCTTCTTAGATAGTTCATTTCAGCTGTTTGTACTCTACTGTATTCCCTACTGTCTAAGGTCCAGGTTTCACTGCTATTTACTTCAGGAGAGTATGACAATAAACTGTGTTGTATATTATCATTTTGTATTTTGTTGATAATTCTAATTTACATATAAATGCCTTTCCTAGATGGTTATTTACTGTCATTTCCTTTTTGATTCTCTGGCTGATAAAACATAGGTGCAAGTCAATGTTTCTCTCAAAGACTTGTTCTATTATTTGTCTAATTGTAAATAATGTGGTCTGGTACACTTCTTCCTGGTCTAAATTCATTCCGATGTTATTCAATCTGATCCTCTACTCTCTTCCTTAGTCTCATTTCCAGCATCCAGGCATACACTTTTCCTGGTACATCTGTTTGGACTTCCATGCCTGTTGGTATATTGAATGACTAGTGTGTCTTTTTTGCCTCTCTCCCTTAATTATGTTTTGAGAGCTGTTAATCATTACATAAGCATATGTCTGTAGGGCAGAATTATTTTGTAAATTTTATTGAAACTTGGTGTACAAGGCAATTGGCCCACGATACACAAAAAATTAAGCAGTACATAATAATATTAATAATAATAATAATAATAATAATAATAATTATAATTATAATGATAAGGGAGGAGAAAAGGGGGAGGAGAAAAGGGGAGGAGGAGAGTCATTATGGGAGGGGGTGAGGAGGGAGGAGGAGGGGGAAGGAGGAGGGGGAAGGAGGAGGGGGAGAGGAGGAGGGGGAGGAGGGGGGAGGAGGAGGGGGAGGAGGAGGAGGAGGGGAGGAGGAGGGAAGAAGGAGGAGGGAAGAAGGAGGAGGGGAAGAAGGAGGAGGGGAAGAAGGAGGAGGAGAAGGAGAGGAGAAAGAAGGAGGGGAAGGAGGAGGGGGAAGAAGGAGAAGGGGATAGAAGGAGAGGAGGGAAGAAGGAAGGAGGAAGAGAGGAAGAGGAGGAAAGAAGGAGGGGGAAGGAGGAGGGAGGGAAGGAAGGAGGGAAGAGAAAAGAGGAGGGGGAAGGAGGAGGGGAAGAAGGAGAAGGAGGAGGAAGAGAAGAGACAGAGGGAGAGAGAGAAAGGAAGGAGGAGGGAGAAGGAGGAGAGAGAGAAGGAGGAGGAGGGGGAGAGAAGGGGAGAGAAGGAGAGGAAGACAGAGGAGAGAGGAGGGAAGGAGAGAGGAGGAAGAGGGGGAAGGAGAGAGAGAGAGAGGGGAAGGAGGAGAGAGAGAAGAAGGGAGAGAGGAGAGGGAGGAGGGGAAGAGAGAGAGAGGAGAGAAGGGAAGAAGGAGGGGAAGGAGGAGAGAGAGAGGAAAGAGAAGGGAAATGAGGAGAGAGGGAAAGGAGAGAAAAGGGAGGAGGAGAGAGTCAGAAGAGAGAAAGGAGAGAGACCATTTTTTCAGAGAGAGGGAGAAAGGAGGAGAGAGGGAGGAGAGAGAGAGGGAGGATCCCAGATTACACAAGAACAAGGAGGAGGAGGGGAGGAGGAGAGGGGAGAGAGGAGAGAGAGGAGGAGGAGATGTAGCATTTAGGAGAAGGAGGAGGAGGAGAGGAGGAGGAGGAATCCATTTAGGGAGGTTTCAAATGTTCTAAAATTATCAGGGAGATAGAGGAGAGGGAGGAGGAGGAGATTGGAGGAGAGGAGAAGGAGAGATACAAGAAATAGGTTCTCCCCTTCGCAGGGGGAAGAAGGAGAGAACAAGAGAAAGATGAAGATGAAGATTCATAGAATGATTGCCACTGTCCTTGCCATAATTTTTTTAACTTTAATGTATACACCAGTGAGATAAACTAATAGTATCTGTTCTACTGAAAGTGCCAGTAAACCACCAAGAAATTAACGTGCTTGTATTTTGGGACATTAAACTAATATCTTATCTTATCTTATCTTATCTTATCTTATCTTATTTTTAATAAAGGCAAAAAAAAAACTTCAACAAGAAATATTTTTTCTTATTTGAGAGAAATCTGGATAAGACCTAATTTCCTCTGTTGTCATAATCATCTCAGTTACATCCATGTAATACGTTTTTATTTACTCACATTTTGTAATGCTTTGTGTCTCTGTAATATGTACCTCTCTGTAACAATTAATGTAATACTTGGTCTTTTTGTCTTCTGTTATACAAAATTTACTCTGTCAACTACTCTCATGTTATGTGCCTCTCAATGTGTGTACAAGATTTTCTTATTTAAACCATTTAATTGTGCGCTTTCTGTGTTATTATCACCATGTAAACATACCTCTAAATACTTACACATGTAATACGTACCTCAATTTTTTACACCATGTAATACGTACCTCTAAATACTTACATTGCATATTCTGTTGTTACAACAGTTTTAATACTGCTATAGGACTCTTCTTGTAATGTCCATACATTGTCTCAATACTGTCATGTAATACGTATCTCAGTGTAATCGTGAGAACTCATTACTTACACCATGTAATACGTACCTCTAAATAAATCTATACTCTGTAATACGTAAAACTCAACTTTACACCATGTAATACATACCTCTCATTACTTGCTGTAATACACTCTCATTACTTACACCATGTCTTCACCTCACATTACTTACACCATGTAATACGTTACCTCTAAATACTTAAACCATGTCTACGTACAACTCATTACTTACACCATGTAATCACTTGTCTCACTCACGTACTTAAACCATGTCATACATACCTTCTTTCGTACTTAAACCATGTAATACGTACCTCTAAATACTTAAATATGTAATTATTTACAACTCATTACTTACACCATGTAATACGTACAACTCATTACTTAAACCATGTAATACGTACAACACATTACTTACACCATGTAATAAACCTCTCAATACTTACACAATGTTTAATACGTAGATTTCATTCTTTTTACCATGTAATATTCAATCACAATTTACACCATGTAATTATCCTACAACACATTACTTACACAATAATAATACGTACCTAATAAATAATAATACACCATAATACGTACCTCTAATACTTATGGCAGTTAATAAATACTCTACTTACTTACTCACAATACTACCTCACATTACTTACACTACTACTACTACTCTAAATACTTACACTAATACTACAACTACACTACTTACACTCACTACTACTCACACTCACTACTACTACTCACTACTTACACCATGTAATACGTACAACTCATTACTTACCATGTAATACGTACAACTCATTACTTACACCATATAATACGTACAACCTCACTTAGGACACTTTGTAATACGTACAACTCTCTTACTTACAAAAGCTAATACATCAACTCATCTCACATCTAATACGTACAACTCATTACTTACACCATGTAATACGTACAACTCAATACTCACTTCATGTAATACGTACAACTCATTACTTTCACCACATGTAATACGTACAACTCACTACTTTTACACCATCAATTATACGTACTTCTCTCAATACTTACACTCTCGAACTCACAACTCACTCAGTTGACTCACTGTAATACGACAAGGACTCCCACTCACCACTACGTACAACTCACTCACTTACACCATGTAATACTCTATTCACCATGTAATACAACAACTCATTACTCCTTCATGTAAATACTCACATGTGCACACACACACACAACTCATTGCTTACACTCTCATCTACTTACACCTGTAATAGTACAACTCTCTATTACTTACACCATGTAATACATTTCTTGCACACTTGTAATGCTCCCTTTCTCTCTAATACGTACCTCTCTTGGCCACCCTGTAATACGTCAACTCATTACTTACACCTGCATGACTTCACTGGAAACTAGGTTACTAGATGGAATTTTTCACAACCTGAGGATGACCTTGCTTGGTTTTATCTTCTATTATAATACGTGAATCGACTTGGTCTTTTCAAAAGGTCAAACTCACTTATAGGTTATACACTCCTATCACACTCACTCACATTCTTACTTAAAAATCTGTGTTCTTAATTTGTCCTTCTTCTTCTCTATTCTATTATTATTATCTTAGTTTTCTTCTTCTTCTTCTTCTTCTCACTTCTTCTTCTTCTTCACTTCTTCTTCTCTCACTTCTTGTCTTCTTATCCTTCTTCTCATTCTTCTTCTCTCTTCTCCCCTTATCTCCCTTCTTCTTATTTCTTCTTATTCTCTTCCTCTCTCCCTCTCCTTCTTCTCTTATTCTTCTTCTTATCTACTTCTCTTCTCTATTATTCTTCTCTCTCTCTCTTCTTATCTCTTCTTCTCCCTCTCTCTATCTCTCACTCTCTCTCACTTATTCTTCTCACTTATTATCATTCTTATTCTTCACTCTCTATTCTCACTCACTTCTCACTTTTCTTCTTACTCACTTATCACTTCTTATTCTCACTTATATTTACTTATCTCACTTCTTCTCTCACTCACTTCATTATTCTTTTTCTCACTCTCTTGTTTTTTCATTTTTCACTCTCACTTTCACTTCTTCTCTCTTTCTTCTTCTCTTCTCTCACTTCACTCTTCTCATCTCTTCATCTTCTTCTCACTTCTCATCTCTCACACTCACACACTCTTCACTCGTGATCTCTCTCACTTAAGTCATCACTATTTTTCTCTAATTACCCTCTCTTCTTCTCTCTCATTCTCTTTATTATTCTCTTATCACACACTCTTATTATTAATATAATCTCTTCTTCTTCTTATTCATCTATTATTCTCTTTCTTCTTCTTCTTCACTCTATTATTATTCTTATCTCACTATCTATTTCTTCTTCTTCTTCTTCTCACTCACACTCTCTAACACTCATTCTTATCACATTCACTCTCATACTCTTCTTCTCACTCCCCCTCTCTTATTCTTCTTCTTACACTCACACTTCACACACTCACTGATTTCTTCCTTGCCTTCTCTCTTCCTCTCCATCCCTTATTAATATAATCTCTTCCTTCTCCCTCTTCTCTTCTTCTTCTTCTTATCCCTCTCCTTATCCTTCTCTCTTATTATTATTCCCTCTTCTTCTTCTCTCTCTTATTATTATCTTCTTCTCTTATTCTTCTTCTTATCTCTTCTCTTATTATTATTCTCTTCTTATTATGATTATCTTATTATTATTATGATTCTTCTTCTTATTATTCTCTTCTTATTATCTCTTATTAATATAATCTTATTATCTTCTCTCTCATATTTGCATGTTAAATAAATTTTCCACAGCCTGAACGTTTATTACAGTTGTCAGATTGACATTCCATTAATGAATTAATCATAATGCACTCACCTCTTCATTAAAATACACAGACCTTTGATGGTCTCGCCTGATCAATGCACGAATGTAGCTTCTTCAAGCGAGGACCAGAACAAATGCGAAATGATCCTTTGCCAAGTTTCTATCGTCTTGTCGAAGTCCTTCAACATCTTGCTGCGCGTTAAAAGATTAAAAGATTCCACACAGTTGCTCAGCTAAAACATTAAAAGATTCCACACAGTTGCTCAGCTAAAACATTAAAAGATTCCACACAGTTGCTCAGCTAAAACATTAAAAGATTCCACACAGTTGCTCAGCTAAAACATTAAAAGATTCCACACAATTGCTCAGCTAAAACATTAAAAGATTCCACACAATTGCTCAGCTAAAACATTAAAAGATTCCACACAATTGCTCAGCTAAAACATTAAAAGATTCCACACGGCTAAAACAAGTTATTATCCACTGAGGAACGTGTTTTTAAGTTTTTAAAAAAATGGCTTCTGTCATAACCTGACAAGATTCCCTATTAGCTAGCCACTCTACGTATTTTAAAAGACATTAAAATCGGTAGTGAATTGAAGACACAAAAAGCACACTGTACGAGTAGGTAACGATGAAAGTGATGATAGGTCACGTGAGAGTTGAACAGCACGAGGTGAGACGGTTTTTGTCTGTTTCTTTCTTTTTTTTTTCCTTTGTTGTTTTGTTTTTCCTTTATTTTACAAGGTGAGTGCAAATCAATTCTGCTGAGATTTAATGTTAGTTGGAGTCTATGTGTTCCTTGTCAGTTCTCGAGTCGTTTTTTTTCCTGAGTAAAATCCCCCCCCCCCCCCCCCTCCAGGTACATGTAAGTGGATTGACACCTAGTACCATCGGAGAAGAACGATAACAATGAGGTCCGTGTGCAGATCACAACACTCTGTTCACGTTAAAAATCCATTTGGCTGTTAACAGGGCAGTTTGGCAAAAAAAATTTACCAAAACCAAAGCTTCCGAGATCACATAAGTTGTGGGTGTGGGTAAATTCAAATCGAAGCAGGCACAGTCATTACCTGTTGGTACTTGCGCCGAAACGCTGGTCGTCATGTTATCAGCAAAACAGTCAGTTGTCTTTTGACTGTTCAATTTACTAACTCCTGTAAAATGAGCCTTATAGTTAGTTTGGTTGGTAAATGTAGTGCTCTCTCTTGTATGGCGAGGCCATGGGTGTAGTGTTAGGATGGATTATGATTGGAAGTTAAACAATAGAAGATCAGTGGTTTGTCTTAGAAGCTTTTATTATGGTTTTTGGAAGTGACCTATCACAATAGGTGAAGTGTCCAAGTACATGTATTTGATATCACTACAATGGGTGCCGACGCATAGGTCACGGGTTCGATTCTATTGACGCCCAAGATTTCATTCTGTCTATTCCTCTTTGTATTTGTCTTGTCTTTGTTTCTACGGGGTTTTCTTGTTATTTCACGTTCTTACTGTTCATCGCCTTCGACATGCCCTTTGTGGCATTGTTTTGCATTTACACTTAGATGGATCTGCTAGATATAGTTCAGATGCATACTGTGTAATGTATTTATTTACCAGTGTTGAATGGTCGTTTAAAAAAAAAAAAAAATAAAAAAGATATATATATATATATAGGTCTCTATATATATATTTTTTTTTTAATTTTTTAAAAATTTTTGTAAATTTTTTTTTTTTTTATTTATTTATTTTTTTATCACAGGGTCTAGATCTAGTAAGCTCGCCTCGGGTGGAGGCCATTAGCGTTGCGTTTGAGGGACAGGATTGAAGTGGTCATCCGTTCCATCGGAAGAATGTTCGAAAGGGGCGGGGAGGGGGATAGGGGGGGTCATTAGCGTTGCGTTTGAAGGGCAGGATTGAAGTCGTGATCCGTTCCATCGGAAGAATGACGAGCTTTGGTCGTTCACCTGCCAACAGCAATGATGGCTATTACAACCATTGACGGTTTGATGAAGATCATCGTTCTTTCTTTCTTCGGCTTCAGTTCTCACACCTAGTTTCGTTTGTGTCGATTAGCCAAAGTAATTCTATCAACGGATTGTTTTTAAATTTGGCATCATGTAGAATCTAGATGTAAGGTTAACCTCTTAACACCACAGGCAGGTCCAAGGTGTCTGGAATAGTTTGATATGTGATTCGTTTTCCGATGCGTCGTTGGGGTTCGTAGCGAGACTCCCCCCCCCCCATGTTTTTGTTTTGTTTCAGACAGTTATTACTGCTTCCAATTATGCACTGTCTTTTGTTTGTTTCTTTGAAGTAACCTTGTCCACCATAGCGGTGATCTCAGGGTTCGTAGCTGACTAATATTACTGACGACTGTCCAGGCACAACATAAAACACTTTAAAAATTTAGGAGTTTTCGTAAATATTTGTAAATATTTTCAAAATAAATAATAGTCAAAGTGTTAAAAATTGATACGTATTTAGTATTCTAGATCTGTCGATATACTCCAATTTCTTTCAGAAACGCAAAAATAGTTTCAAGATCGTTATTCCCTCGAAATAATATTCCTTCGTATATCGATCAAATCAAAGCATTCTATTAAAATATATTTAATGGTAAAAAGGCAATCACATGAGTGACAGAAAGGCTGGTCCTCATGGGTCAAAAGGAAGCCCTGTGTGAACCAAGAATGAGAAATATGTATGTGACTTTAAACGCTCTCTTCTTTTCTATTTCTTACTTTTACATATTTGGCCTTTAAACGTAATTTGTTTCCAACAGGGTCTTTTAGAACGTGATTAATCAGTATTCTCACTTGATTTTTACTATCTATAATTCTCAGACCCTGAAGGGCAGACAGACTATCCGTCCAGATAACAAAATTGTTATATTTCCTCGATAGCTTTTTAAAAAAAGTCATTCAAAGCTAAAAAGAATGGCTTGCAATTCTGCATTGAAAATAGAAAATGCGCTGTCAAAATATAATGAACAGTCGAATGTTATTGTTTTTGGTTTTTTTGCTGATAGTAAATCAGAAATCAAAGTATAAACTCGATTGATACCACTGAGAAATCCTTTTCAATAATACGTAGTCCCGAAACGTCACGTGTTTGTTCTTGTCTTTATTAGTGGAGTTTCACTTATTGTCATATTTCGGAAATTTCTAATATGGAAACAAAGAGATGTCTCGCCCAGGGCGGGAAAAACGAAATGTCTGACTCAGAGGTTTGGTAGATCGTTTGACTTTAAATGCCCCATAAATATTAATACAATCATGAAGTTTTAAAGATGAGTGAACCAATAGTAATCAATCAGGACAATGCACATTCATTCATCATACAAGTACTTTCAATTATAGTGCTCCTTAATTAATGGCATTTTAAAAAAGAAATAATAATTTTTTATTTTGTTTTGTTTTGAACTGTAAACTGTTCCATGCTTTGACTGTTATAATTTTAAAAATATTTTTGTCTAACAGCAATAAAGATTAATAGAGGCTATGCATACTATTTGGAGAGAGAATGCACACTTTTAAAGATTTTTAGTCTCAGTTCTTTCAGAGATCTAATACAAAGCTAACATTTGAATAAGAAAAAAAGAAAAATAATTTGAAAAAAAATTACCGGAAAGGAATACGAAACGAACAAGCACTATATGACTAAATGAAATCAATCATAAACGAAATGTCAAAAGAAAGCAAAAGCCACAATAAAAAATGCGGGTTGAGCCCCCTAATAAAAAACAACTCCCTGAAAAGCTTACGAGTCTTACCGTCAAAATCCGATCATGGGACTTGTAGAATCTCTTTGAAACAGCTAAAGTCACTCATCACTCGGTGCGGCAGTTTTAAATAATTTTATCTCTCCCTTAGCTCACGTGACCTTTGGATAGAATCATGTGTCTGTCTTTCCAAGCTGTCTACACCATGTGAATTGCTCATATTATTTTATGAGGCCAAGGGGATCACTGATGCAGCCCTGGTAGCCGTGCATATTACAATGTTGATGGCATCATTTCTTTTTCTACATCATTATAAAAATCGTTATTGCGGTTGTCGTTTCGTTGTCACTATTGTTGTTGTTATTAATAATTAGCAGTTGTACTAGAATAGGGATGATGACAGCATGGAACTCCGTCTGTCTGTGAGATGGTTTGAACAAGAGAGTTGTTATTACACCTTCGTTCTTAGCGTCAATGTTGGTCATCATCATCATCAAACAGAACTAAATCATCAGCAAATGAAAGCATTGATACATTTACTGGTTTGAGCTTCTACATACCTACATTCATTATCTTCATGTTTGAGGATGCCTTTGCTACTGAATCTATAAATGTGATAAACAAAAGAGGACTTAGGCTACAACCCTGTCTTACTCCTATATCTACATCAAATTCCTCAGGTACATTTCCAGCTACTCTCACTGCACATGTTGGTGTATTGTAAAAACTTTTAATGGCTTCTATTAAAGTTTGCTCTACGTTGTGTTCTTTTAAAGAATGCCATAGTTCGTCCCTCCTCACAGTGTCAAATGCCTTTTCTAAGTCAATAAAACACAGGTGCAAGTCAATGTTTCTCTCAAGGACTTTTTCTATTATTTGTCTAATTGTAAATATGTGATCTTGTACACTTCTTCCTGGTCTAAATGCACTCTCATGTTCTTCAATCTGATCCTCTACTCTTTTCCTTAGTCTCATTTCAGAATCCTGGCATACACTTTTCCTGGTACGCTAAGTAATGATATCCCTCTATAGTTTGAGCATTCCATAGTTGATCATTTCTTGTGTATTGGTACTACCGTTCCCTTTTTCCAGTCGTCTGGCACCTGTTTGGACTTCCATGCTTGTTGACATATTGTATGTAGTAGTTTGTCTGCCTCTCTCCCTTGGTTTTTAATCATTTCTGGATAAACTTGATCTGCTCCCGGGGCTTTTCCTGATTTCACTTTTCTTATAGGTGTTTGAAGTTCTTCCATTGAGATATCTACATCTTCAGCTGTCTCAACTCCATCACTTGTTACTCTTAATAATTGATCTGTACTCCTTGTTTCATATGTTCTGGAGGGATTATGTAATTGTTGAAAATATATTCTCCACGTTTCCATGATTTCACTGTCTCCTTTCATTATTTCTCCTTTGGCATTCTTAATTTGTCGTATTGGGCATGTTTTGGTCTTTCTCATGCTCTTCATTGCTCCCCAGAACAGCTTTTGATTTCCTTGATAGCTTTCTTGAAGTCTTTGTCCAAACTCTTCCCACTGTTCCTGTTTTGCTTTCCTAACTTCCTCTTTTGCGATAGTTCTTTAACTCACGTAATCTATCCTATCCTCTGGTCTCTTTGTTTGCAAGTATTTCTTCCAGGCATCTTTCTTTTCTTTGATCTTAGTCTTGACATTCTCATTCCACCATGCTGTCCTTTTCCCATCTCCTTTAATTTGTTTCCTACCACAGACCTCTTCAGTACAACTGAGGAGTGTTTCTTTATATATTTGCCACTTTTCTTCTATTGTGCTTTCCTTCAGATCCATCTGCCTTTCACTGATATATCTTTTTATCCTGGATTGGTACATCTGTTTTAATATTGGTTTATTTAGTTCTTCTATTTTGAGTTTAGTAGCTTTCTTCTCTTTCCTTTCCTGTTTGTTTTCTTCAGTTAATAATCTCACTTTGGCTATCACTAGGTGATGATCACTAAATATTTCAGCTCCTCTGCTTACTCTAGCATCCATTGTACTGTAAAAAAGGGAGCTGCTAACTATTATGTAGTCTATGATTGACTTTTCACATCTGTCTTCATTTACTCTTGTATATTTGTGGATATCTTTATGAGGGAAAAATGTGTTAGCTATTTTCATGTTATTCTTTAGGCAAAAATCTATTAGTCTCTCTCCATTTGGAGAAGTTGTTGTCTCTCCTTCTTTACCTATTACTCCTCCTGATGTTTCTACATTATTGCCTACTCTAGCGTTTAAATCTCCTAAAACCATTAATTCCTGTTTGGGTTTAAGATTCTCTGCAGCTATTTGTAAATTATTTTCGAAGATATCTTTTTCTTCTTTGGTGGCATCTTCGTTTGTCTATAAGCTATTAATAATTTAATTTCTCTTCCTTTTGGTTTAATATTTACCTCTAATAGCCGTGGGCTTACAAATTTCCAGCTTTCTAGTAGCATTTCTTGCCTTTTATGCATTAGGAGGCCTACTCCTGCTCTAGCTCCATCTTTGACATCTACTCCTGAGAAGATTAAAGTATGATTTGGCCCTACATTTTCTATTCCTTGTCCTTTTTTCTTTGTTTCTGTAATAGCCAAAATGTCTACTTTGAAATTTTCCATTTCTTCAACTAATTTTAACTCCTTTCCATTAATTGCCCTAACATTCCATGTTCCAAAAATCACAGTCCGTGTTCTTCTTTCCAGAGTTGTCTTCGAAAGTTCAAGCCGGGTATATCATTGTATATATTACTTTGAATCAGGTTGTTTTGGATAAGTAGGGGATTAGCCCACTGTACCCTAGGTAGATGGTGGGGCTGCCACCTTGAGGCCTCCTAGCGGGCCTTGTTATTTTCTGTCAGGGTTAACTCCCTTAGTCTTCAGTCATTCAAGACCAGCCTGCAAGGCAGCAGGTTGTTATTTTCTGTCAGGGTTAACTCCCTTAGCCTTTGGTCAGTCAAGACCGGCCTGCAAGGCAGCAAGTTGTTTTCTTTCAGGGTTAACTCCATTAGCCTTTGGTCAGCCAAGACCTGCCTGCAAGGCAGCAGGAGACTCGTGGAGGGCGGGATCATCTACTCCCCGTACAGGTGCTTACCTGTCCACTGCCTGGCCCAACAAAAAACAAAAAAAAAAACTCTCCAAAGGAAAATATTATGATGACCGTGAGCCTAAGCCACCTTGCTATACGATCATGAGCTCAAACAAAAACAAGAGCCCTAACCATGACCACAACGAAGAGTGATGCCGTGTCCCTCCTTTTTAGAGTTTACTCAACTATTATGTTATTATATGGTGGGAAGAATAAAATGAGTACCTAGTCTTATCGGAGACTTGTACTAATCTAAGAGATCCCATGTGCCTTTAGTGTCGTTACCCTGGCAAAATTGATTTTTTACTAAAGGCCTGTTAAGAAATTCCCCTACAACTTCTTGTACCTCAGACTTATTGATCAGTTCATTACTCTGAATAATCTGTAGAAGAGGCAAAGGTCAGATTGGAAGGAAGTGTGGCTGGGCATCCATACCTTCCTCAGAATAAAATTAGCTCAGTGACAGCAACTGCTAAAGGATCGCCAGTATTGACATAAAAGGCCATGCTTATATAGATGACAGTTTAAATGGATTTTTTTCCCTTCATAATTCTGGTATACGCCTACATGTTTTATATAAGTGCAAAAACAGCTCTCGTGTGTTCGTCTGTGCAAGTAAAGTCTTGATGGATGTGTCAAACATTTATTTTACTGAAGACTTTACAATAATGACATTAACGCCAAAGATGGACAATCAAAAGACATCTCTCATATGTGCATGTATGTATAAAGTCATGATAGATGTGTCAAAGCATTTATTGGACAAAAAATAAATAAACAAATAAAAAGAACCCATTGTTTGCCTTCGATCGAGAATGTAATTGTTGTTAGTGTTAGACTTTATTGAGAGTTACCACATTGACTCACGAAAACTGTTTGAACTGCTCTTTCAGTTAGTTTCTAATTCTGAAAGCGAAAGTGAAAAGGCATGACCTATTGTGACAACCGGGATGCTGTATTTCTATCACATCACATTCTAAAATCTTCCTCTAATTTATTTGCTGTTTGAGTGAGCTTAGTATAGTGTGTATCATTTCAATTCCTTGTATTTAACATCAGCAGCTTTTTTTTTAGAGGTGAAAGAGCACTCGTAATAATCTCTATTATCTAGATTCTTACTTTAAAAAGTTATATTATGGTGATTAGATCTAGATCTAGAATCTACTTTACTTCTAGTAAATCAAGTAATAAGTAAGTAGTTCTAGTACTTCTAGTTATAGATGCTAGATCTACACCCATATCTGGATATCGGCCCAGATCTAGATCTAATCTACTCCTTTCCATTCTGTGATGAATCTCTGTCTCTGTCTCTGTCTGTCTGTCTGTCTGTCTCTCTCTCTCTCTCTGTCTCTGTCTCTCTCTCTCTCTCTCTCTCTCTCTCTCTCTCTCTCTCTCTCTCTCTCTCTCTCTCTCTCTCTCTCTCTCTCTCTCTCTCTCTCTCTCTCTCTCTTTGTGTTTGTCTCCCTGTCTCTGTCTCTGTCTCTGTCTCTCTCTGTCTGTCTGTCTCTCTCTGTCTCTCTGTCTCTCTCTCTCTCTCTGTCTCTCTCTCTCTCTCTCTCTCTCTCTCTGTCTCTCTCCTGTCTTTCTGTCTTTCTCTGTCTGTCTCTGTCTCCTCTCTCTCTCTCTCTCTCTCTCTCTCTCTCTCTCTGTCTCTCTCTCTCTCTCTCTCTCTCTCTCTCTCTCTCTCTCTCTCTCTCTCTCTCTCTCTCTCTCTCTCTCTCTCTCTCTCTCTCTCTCTCTCTATGCATGTCTATCTATCTATTTCAACATATAAAATGTCTCTCTCTGTGTTGCTTTCTCTCAACTATTGATTAAAACATTTTTTTTCTCTGTTTCTTCAAACGTGTTTTTGCATGACTATTTAAATTATGTGCTTTCAGACTTGACATGAGTCAGATTGATAAGAATAATAAGAAATGTCTCGAGATGACCTCACATACATGTACTTCTCATCTTAACTCATAGACTACCCAAGGTCTGACACAAGATTATGGCGTGGGTACCTAAAAAAGTAGGGTGGTTTAAAAATTCGTAACTTTTTAAATTGTTATCATTTTCTCGTTATTTTTTAAACACAGTGTTCATAAGAGATCAAACTTTATACTGGCACCAATACAGCTTGGCTATGTGTCGTTAGTTTGTCTGAGTTGGGATGAAAGAAAGGGTGTAATTGAGTAGCTAAAAATCTTTTTGGATGGAGACTCCATTCACACAGTACACTACTTCCATCAGTAAATAGATGAAAACAATGATTGGAAAATGATGAGCAGGTAAACTTTACAAAAACAGTGCGGTCTATGCTGTTTCTGACTTGTAGATCTACTTGCAGTATTAGTGGCAGTAGTTGTTTTGTATACTAGTAAAGAAAACGGGTTTAGTCGAAGGCTTGCACTGCCAGCAGCGAAAAATCATAGGAATCAACCGTTTATGCTAGAGAGCTCGTTCCGGTATGAAACGGAAATAAAGTAATAAGCCTAAAAGATGCTACTAGCGCAATCGCATATAGATGATCTTTCTATAGTTATAACCCAGCAATGCTATGATCGCACATGTGCAACAAGTGTGCTATGGCGTAAGTGTAGCGTGATCACACCCGTGTCACAATGGTAGTCTATGAGTTAATACAATATCTTTTACTTTTACTATTTCTTTGTCTCCCTTTGAATGTTGATAGTTACAATTGTGCTGTGAATGTTTCAGGCTTGTACTGCTGAAACATGCTTCGAAGTGTCCATCTCTGGAAATTTGCAATCAAGCCTCTACATCCATCTAAGCTATGCTACTGTATGGCATTCACAAGCTGCACAGTAAGTTTTCCAGTTGTAATAATTAGATAAAGACAAAAAGACTGAATTATGCCACAAACACTGTACTGCAATATATAAAGTTTTACAATCTTTTATGAAAATGGGGTGAGTCTACTAGAAAGTTAATTTTTCATTGTAAATAATATATTATAATTGATAAGTTTACAGCTATTTAAAAAATATGTTAAAAAAACAATTAAATCAAAAATCCATTTACTCCTTCGTTATTTATCTAAATACTTGTACATGGTTTCATAGAGATAAAGACTTTGAATTTGAATATTAACTTTTACTCAATAAAATTGCTCCTCCAGGAGAAGAGGGATTAGGTAGTTGGGAAAGTGTCGGCCTCTCAACCAAAACGTCATGGGTCAAGCCCTGACGGTTTACAAAGTTTCTCAAGTTTTTTTCAGTAACATCTACCCCTGTTGTTCTGATAGGGGGATCGATACCTAGTCCCATCGGAGATGGACAATAAAAAGCAGGTATCAGATGTAGATCGCAACACTTTTTTGCACGTCAAAGATCCCTTGACTGTTTACAGGGCAAAAAATAAAAATCCTAGCCAATCCTAGGGGCAGATCACCTTTGTTGTGGATATAGGTAAAATCAAACCAAACTCCAATAGAATGCATCAAGTATATTTTGGTAAGTAAGGAAGAATACTTCACTACTTAATTGTGCCCTTAAACAGAAGAAGCACTGACTAATAATGTCAATGTCATTTTGGTGAGTAGCACTGGCTAGGGCCTGTCATTGGACTCTTGTCCGTATTGTGTCAAAATGTATAAATAAGTCTAATTGTCTGTGTTGTGTTAAAATAGTTATCTGTATTGTATCAAAATGTATAGGATGGGTATAATTGTCTATGGTAATATTAGTATGCCAAAATAATTGTCTATTTTGTGTTAAAATGTGTAGGTATAAATGTCTGTATTATGTCAAAATGTATACAAAGTATAATTGTTATGTACAGCAATAAAAAGTAAAGAATGTAAGTACATGAAATTACAACTTAGCACAAGAATTAGATTTTTATAACAAGATATAGAACTTGTTGTGATGAAAAACAAGCATCATGTATCAGATTCAAATTCGATCTAACTCTACACAGAAACACTTATCACAAACCTTTTTTGTTTGTTTTTGTTATCATTTCTCTCTTTCTCATGGCTCATTTTGACTCTGAGGAGCATAAGGTACAACAAAATGTCTCCATTCAACTCTGTCCTGGTTCATTTCTGTGATTTTGTTCCATGACTTTCCAACTTTCTTTCTTTCTTCTTCTCTTGTCCTTCGCTGTGTTCCCGTCGGTCTTTCTGCCTTTCTTTTACCCTGAGATGTCTATGTCAAGGCCATGGCTGGGTAACTCTAATTCTTCATACTGAGCACATGGCGTATCCACTTCCATCTTCTTTTTGAACACTTCAGTTGCAACATTATTATTCATGCCAGTTCTTACTGCAATCTCTCTACTACTAATTCTATCTTCCTATTTTATGTGAAGTGTTCTTCTTAGACATCTTCCACTGAATTCCTGTCAGATTCAGATTTAATACATGTATAACGTTTAAGAAACACTTGTCACAAATCTTTTGTTGTTGTTTGTGAACATTATTTTTTAAGAAAACACATAACATTTAAGTTGTTTTATGTGTCTCCTGTTTTATATAATGCTTGATGATTTTGTACACATTTATAGACAGTCAGTATATAATCGGACAGGCATACGGATAGAAAGAATGACAGACGGATAGGTTAGATAGTATGCATAATATATATATATATATATATATATATATATATATATATATATATATATATATATATATATATATATGTATATATATATATATATAAACATAATACTATAATTGGATAGATTATATTATGTGAGAGAACTGTAGATAGATTTATTCCTAATATAAATAACATATTTGATAGATGATAGGTATGTTTATACATGTAGCTAGATACATAATGATGTAGTACATAAATGTAAATGTCACAATTGACTTTACATATTGAAGTTCAATGAAGTTTCAGTTTCATGTTTTTCTCACTGACAGGGTCGAAGTACTAGAAGTGGAAACGATGTCTTCTTCCTAAGGGCTACCAATTGGACTAGAGGACATATCTCCAGAAAGCATCTGATCACTTTCACTAAGAGGAAGGCGTTTGTTCCTAATCACACCAGAGATGGTGTTCCTAAGGACTACGACTTAGTGTTTGAGAATTCTTTAAAAAATATTCTAGGCCCGTGTAGAATAGCCACTTCTGCCATTGGCTTACTGACCGCTATTTCATCCGTGGGTTCTCTGGTGATTTATTGGCCCACGCTTTCCGACGTAGATACGATTGGTTTGAGTGTCGCAGCGATAATAACGTTACCAACTGTCCTTCTGGTCAATGTTTTATCGAGACGGTACTTTCTCAGAATTTATTTCCATGAAAAATGTGGTACTTTCATCGGTGTTCATCAGAATTTTATAGGTGGTTTGAATAAAACTAAATATTCGCCTGCTGATGTAAATGTTTCGTCCTTCGAAAAGGAGACTAGTTATGATAAAAGTAATGTAAAAATATTTGGCAAGCCATTTCATTTAAGAGCCCAAGATTTTATTCTACCAAAATATTTCAATATGCATACTGGTAATTTAAGATGAGATTGACTGTAAATAATTGACAGCAGAATACTGTTCTAAACTGAACTGCTTTTCTTATTTTCTCCTTGTTCATATTTTTCATTCTGTTATAAATTTTATGTGATGTAAAAGTATGTATCAGTTGTAAAACTTTTTTAAGAATATAACTTTTTACTTGTATTCTGAAAAGGTGAAGGGAACACTAAACAATCTGCAAATTTTGCATTCCGACAATAATGAAAGTTGGATGTTGAAGTCAGTCTTTCTTACTGTTAGTCTTTACATCACTTTTCTCCACAAAAATTACTTTTCCAAAAGACCTAGGAGTGTGAGTGGATGTGGATTATTGAAATCACATGCTTATACATGTGAGGCGTTGTAGGTGAACCACGTTGTAGGTGAACCACAGTGTTGTGAGCTGGTAATCACGACAAGACTGGTTCGAGCCCCACAGCTGGCACAGGTGGGCTTTTTCACAACGCTGTACTCTTAAGGAAAGGTACTTCACTCTAATTTCCTCACTGGACTCAGGTGTGAATGAGTACCCAGTTATAGGTAGAGAAAGATCTTGTCTGAGTGTTAGTACAAAAAGCCTAACTCAGGCTTGTGTACTGTATGCTCCCCCGGGAGTTGAGGACTTTGAATGAAATTGCCTACTGGGGGGATAAATGATATACAGTCGGTGAGCCTGCACTTGTGTGGGGATACAGACTATAAATTCATCTTTATGAATCAGCCTTAAGATAGAGTTATTTCAAAAATATTTTTGTTACTATAATATTGTTATAGTTATTGTTTATTATAATTACATACGTTGGTTTTGTTATCATCATTGTCGATATTTTCATTTCATCATTTTGTCTCTGGCCGTATCCATGCTAGGAAATGAGCCTGCGGAACATTTGTGTATTCGTGGTATACTTGTCACTGTCTGCGGTGGCATGAAAAGGGGCGATTGAGCTTTGTGTGTACGGGGGAGGGGAGGCGGGGGTGGTGTGAGTATGGACGAGTGTGTGTGTGAATGTTAATCATGGTTATACTATGTTCAATTGTGTTATATGATGGTGCGAGTGAACGATGTTTGGAACGACATATTATGTGTAAACTTATTGTACCAAATGTATTTTGTAACATGAGAAACGTAAATCAAGAGAAAAATTGCTTTCTTTGGACAATACAAATTTATTACTATTATAATTATTATTATTATTATTATTAGTTAGTCCAAAACACTTAATAGAACTATTTTATGCATAATATACACATGTTCCATAAATGGAGGCACTGGTAGCTCAGTTGATAAGAGTGTCTACTACCACCCAGGAGGCCCAAGTTCGATTTCCAGTCTGGGCAATTCTTTCTGACCCTCCTGTTGACCCAGCAGTGAAATAGGTAGCCTCATTGGTAGCCTATTCATACTGGCAAAAGTAAAGGCAGCATGGAAAGCAAAGGCAAGCTATCATATTATGCCATATATATGCCTAGAGATGGATGATAAATAGGAGGTCCCGTGTGCATATCACAACACTGTGCATGTTAAAGAGCCCTTGGCTGTTCCTTATAGGACAGCCCTGGCAAATGAAAAAAATCCAACTTGAACTTTAACTCTCGAGATCACCTTGATTGTTGAAGTGGGTCAAATGAAATCAAATGAAATCAAATGAACTTATTTTGATTGTTCGTTGTTTAACAAAAATACAAAATGAATCCCTAAGGTCTTTCTATTTAAGCATTTGTCTGAAAATTGATGAAAACAAAAATAAAAAGGACACAAAACCTAAATGATTTGTTATTTATAGGCCTCTATTTCTGTTGTTACATTTATTACAAGTATGGTGGAATCCACATGTGGTCGACTCTATAACGGCTTAAGTCTATGAATCATCTTGACTTTGAAGTGAATAAGTTTAAATTTACTCTATTTGTTATGAAGATAAAACAGCTGGATTTACGGACTATCTTTGCACAAGTGCAGGATCACCGATTACATTATTTATCCCCCAGCAGGCCATTTCATTTAAAGTCCTTCTCAATTCTGGGGGAAAAGTGGTGGGGGATGGACCAATATATTCGAGAGATGAGAGGGAGATTCGTGGTGTTTGATAAATCCAAACAGTGTTGAACAAAGAAAGCATATATTTGTGAGATACACTTTTTATTTACTATCATTGCATCATCTAAAGCATGTTACACTAAGATCGATATCAAGTATGGTTAATACTAATAATAGACAGAGTCAGTGGGATTATGCGTATCTAAGTTGATGTTTCTTTGTGCGTGAAAGACTCTGTTGCCAGGTAACTAAGAGTAATCATATTTTGCAAATAAGTTCTAAATCCTATTCCAGAATTGTTTTCATTTTGAGGAATTTTTCTACCAGAAGTGATGTTTAATGAAGAAAATTTTCATTGATTCCCCATCTTTGAGTAAGATTTTCATTTACCTAAGCCACCATTTTGAACATGCTTTACAATTAAAAAGTTGGAATAGTACTATAACTTAGTACCGGGTACCGTTCACACCTACCCGCATAAACTTGGTATCAAAATCAAGTGATATGATAATGGTAATATATTACACTCGGGTGCAACAGATTTTTCGGGATATAAGACACAAAGAGATACGAGTCAGGAGGTTTGATAAGTATTTACTCTTTAATAATATATTTTCTTTACATATACACATATTAATATTATTTACAGACCGGTTTTTGCATATTATATAATGCTGAATAGCTGATAGAAACAAAGGATTGAACTTCCAAATCAAATACATGTACAAATACAATGTATAAAGAAAAGTGCTTGAATGCCAATGAAGCATCTAACCTTGAAATTGAAAATATATTTCTTTAGCTATTTTCATTATCATTGTTAATATTACTTCTTTTGCCCCTTTTTTTAGCGTAAATTAGAGAACTGAAAGCTAGTGGTCATGGGTTTATTCATGACCTACTACAGTGGAGTCGGATGCAACGAGGTCACCGGGACTGACGCTAGGTCCTCGTTGTATGAGATTTTTCGTTGAATGCAAAGTAATGCGAAGTCAATAAGGCACTTCCCATTTCAACAGCATCGGTTGTGTTTTGTTTAATATAAAACGAAAGGCATTTGCGCTTTGAGAGTTTTGATGTAGATGTAAATGTCATTTCGATAAATCAAAATGAAGCGACCGTACAGCAAGTTACCAAGGTGTGAACGCTAGCACGGCATAGAAGAATGTGAGCAACTGAGATAAAATTAGTAATTAGCCTTTAAGGAGGTCGTGCCAGTCACTAAAATCACTTTAACTGGTCCAGCGCTTTTCCCTTCTAGACAATCTTCCATTCACTCACACCAACAATATAACAGTAGAACAATTGTTCTAGTATCTTTGCTCACACTACACAGCCTATCCTGGCTGTTGTTAACAAGTCATCGTCTTGCCTTTGAAACACACACACACACACACACACAGAGTGCAGCATCAATCAATGACTTGAGCATTTAGGCTGCTTCTCGCTGGTGGTAAAAAGTTGAGAAATCGTTATTTCACTGTCTTTATCGACCGGCACGACCTCGTAGGTGATTTTACCTATGTCGGGTCTCGTTGGATGTGTCGTTTTTTCACAAAGAGAATGAAGGGGGTAAAAAGGGGCTTTGTATTGGCCTCGTTGTGGCCAACATTATGCTGAGTGTAATCTCGGTGGATGCGGCTGCCACTGTATAGATCTAGAGTCTAACTGGCCACAGTCGTCTGAAAACGGACTTGAGGTGAAGTGTTTTTTTACAATGTGAATTTGGCCCAGTCTAACACTACCACTGCCGCCACTAGTAAACTTAAAAGCTGTGAAAACCTAAGTAAATCGTATACAACTTTTTCAAAGCATAACACCATATTTTTATTTCTACTGAATTTAAAAGAAAAATTATTCCTGAGTCACAATTATTTATAGACAATTTCAGATTTAATATTAATAGCATTTGACAAGAAAATTTCCAATGCGAATCAAGTATATCAGTTAGTAGTTAGCTGTCTATTGTTACAATTAAATCTATCTTAAGAGGAGTACAGTATGTACATATAGTCAATAGAGGGGAAATAAGTATGTATAAGCAAAACGTAGTATGGCAAAAGGCTAATAATCTCTTGATCTTACACGTCAGACAGCGCACAAAACCCAACTGTATGTATAAATTTGCTTTGCACCATCCATCCCAAAATACAAGAACTGCTATGGAAATAAATAAAACACCTAGTCTAGCAAAAACCTAATGTAAAAAGCCAAAATATTTACATAATTGTGGCACACAGAAATGCCATGATGGTAAAAATGGCAATATAGGGCTTACTATAACTATAATTATAAATTATAAGGAAAGGAATAACAAAGGAATTAAAAGGTGTCAACAGCCATTTTTTCTCTTACTTTGTCTTAATACTGTTCATGGATTCATCAGACAGAACTCATCAAGCTAAACCAGTCAAACATCAATCAGTACGGACCATACATTTGAAGGGGTCATTTCAATAGTGTGCTCAAGTCACAATTACGCATTTGGAGAAAAATGCCAAAAATCATGGACTTTGAAATCCCAACTTTCAAACGGCTGTAAACGTGATGTTTTTTCATCATATCACTTTCACACTTTCTCAGAAGCATGATTTCCTCTGAATCGTTTTTCACAAAAATGGACATAGGCGCACTATTGAAATGACCCTTCAATTACATACAATGTAAATGTTAATGAAAACAAAAGGATACGTACATGTACTTTACAATCATATACACACGATGTAATTACAACACTTTTATACTTTCATTACATTCAACATTAGGTATGTATGTTATGTTATGTTACAATATTATTACGATGTAAGTTAGAAAATTAAAAAAAACATGTATCCTATTGTACATATCACAATAATTGTAATAAAGAATAAAGAGACAAAACATGAGAAACAAAAAAAACCAAATCATTTCTACCTTTACAATCTTAAAAAGACTAGAGGTAGAAATAATTTATGTTTTTTTTGTAAAAGACGATGTCTTGATGCGGTTTCTGCATTCAAATTTGGTTGTTCAATAAAGACAAATATATAATGCATTTGCTTTAAGAACTTCAGTTAGCAGATGAATTGAGACGAAACTGATCTCCTTGAAAAATTTAAATCAATACAGCAGCATAGTATTATTAGTAAAAGTATATGCTAGTATAAATGTAGTAACATTCTACAAGACAACATCACCAGACAGTCGCTCGACTGCAACCCGCAAGGAAAGAGAAAACCAGACAGACAGAAAAAAGACGGAGAACATCTGTTGACCAGGAGGTCAGGGCAGCAGGCCAAGTTGACAAGAGATGCCCAGAACAGAGTGAGATGGAGGAGTTACAGATGGAATGAAAAGGAATAAGTCAAGTAAGCCAGTGGTAGTAAGTAGCATTGCATTTATAAAGACATCCACTAAGTTTGCCCCCGATTAAAAAATACAGCAAACACTTCTTCAACTTTAAGTGACATATTTATGTGACATATTTATGTGATTATACCCAACCAACAAAACCCAGATAAAATCTTTTGGTTTGATGGGCATTAGTTTGAAGCAGCCTCATGACCTACCAGCACTAACACATATGTAATGCAAAAAGTAAAGTTCCTTCAATGCCATTACAGCCCATAGAGCCAGAGCATATCGCGGTTTCTATAGCGTGAAGCAGAACAGATGTTAATAATCACCTCCAGGACTGGGCGCTAGTCTGTCGCAGGTTTTTACTCCCAAGATAGTTAAGTGCTTGTACCCATTTTGCACCTGGGTTGAGTGAGGAAATGCGTGTTAAAATAAATGTTTTTCCCAAAGTACACAATGTCAGGCTTGGCTTTGCAAGGATTCAAACCCTGGATCTCATGATCCTCAGCTTGACCACTTGGTCACCGATGCCACCTAGTAACCCAAAACCTACAAAACACAGAAAAATTTGTTTGTCTTTTATGATTTGTGACAAATTTACAGAAAAAACGTTGATAGGAGAAGCTCGTTTTTAAATTTGGGACATTTTGTCATTCTCAAACTATGATGACTGTCATTCTCAAAACGTTGATAGGAAACCCCAAAACCTCAAACAGAAAAACTTGAAAAGATTTTTAGATGTCATTTCAAACTCATTCGAATCGGTCAAATCAATAGCCACACACAATTTTTACTGCAATATTAACCAAGCAATGGGGAAAAAAACATTTATCAATATTAATTCACTACATATTTTAATCAAGCATGCAATGTTTCCAAACATAGAGCGATTGAAATGGTACTATGTCACAACAAAGAAGCAAAAAATATTGTAATGTCACTACTATGACGACCCATAGAGTCGGAGCTTCTCCCATTTTCTACATTGGATAATAGACACCTCCCGTACAGGACGTTAGCCTATCACAGGTTTTTACTCTCCAGCTGATGATGGTACCCATTTACACCTGGATCGAGAAAGAGGGGTCTTTGTCGAAGAACACAACGGCAGGCCTAGAATCGAAGGGGTTATTTCAATTGGGTGCCTAAGTCACAATTATTACGTCACTTAGAGAAAACGCGCAAAAACATGGACTTTGGGAATTCCCAGTTTCAAATGGCTACAAACGTGATGTATTTTCATTATATCATTTTCACACTTTTCAGGAAGCATGACGATTTCATTTTATTCCCTAGGCATTTCTCTTTGTCTCGTTTTTCACGAAAATGGGCATGGGCACACTATTGAAATGACCCCTTCAATTGCCAGGACCTCGTGATCCCAAGTCCGACAACCTAACCACTAAGCCACCAATGCCATGCATGACACTACAGTGAGGGAAGGGAGGTAACTAACTGAAAATCAGTTGATCAATAAGCGCTGTCATACTGTCAGAAAAAAATATAAGATTACAAGGACTGTTTTTGTCTTTTCTCGTAGGCATTGTGAGCTAAAATGACTAGCAAAATTATGATTTTATGGCATTTTACACATCAAATAGACCTCGTTAGATAGTCATGGTATGGTAAGCTACATCGCAATAGATTGTTGTCGCTGATTTTGAGACAATCACAACATTTAATAAAGCAGATAATATGGGAGAGATCTCAGCAAAAACCAGACATGGAAGATAGGTAAAGGGCAAGAAAGAAGGAAGGCAGACAGCTGCCTATATTATCAAGACAGACACACCCCAAACTTAGGAAGGAAGACAGACAGCAGCCTATATTATCAAGACAGCATCTTCGGTGGAATCCCCAAGGAAGACAGCAGCAGACAGCAGCCTATATTATCAAGACAGCATCTTCGGTGGAATCCCCAAGGAAGACAGACAGCAGCCTATATTATCAAGACAGGAACTTTGGTGGAATCCCCAAGGAAGACAGACAGCAGCCTATATTATCAAGACAGGAACTGGAATCCCCAAGGAAGACAGACAGCAGCCTATATTATCAATAGACAGGAACCCCAAGGAAGATAGACAGCAGCCTATATTATCAAGACAAGAACTGGAATCCCCAAGGAAGACAGACAGCAGCCTATATTATTAATCCCCAAGGAAGACAGGAACTTAGAAGACAGGAACTGGGAATCCCAAGGATGACAGACAAGGAAGACAGACAGCCCCAGCCTATATTATCAAGACAGGAACTTTGGTGGAATCCCCAAAGAACAAGAAAGAAGGACAGGCCATGGCAAGCAACATGGAGAAAGAGTGTTGACATTGACAATGCCAATGACGTGAAAAGAAACAGAAACACCTGGATGGACCTGACGACGAAGCTGGCACAGGACGGGGGTAAGTGTGGAAAATGTTTGATCGTGGCTTTTACCCTAGTAGTAGGGGTGGACAGCTTTGATGATGACTGATAAAGCAGGAGAAAGAAATTTCTAGATGCAAATTCGTTGTAAGCGTATACCGGGTATGTTAAAAATGATTTGATGTAAATTCAAGATGACATTAAAGTGTCTTGCAATATACATTGTACTTCTTATGAAGTAATGGAGTCCCTTAAGGGGAGGAGCAGGTTCTGAAAGCCATTTTGAAAACCCATAGAGCAGGCCAACTAAGACCTCGATTTTTGAATTCTACGTATCTAAATTAGAGGAGAAAATATGAGAAACTGAAATTTTGTCACCATATTGGATTTATGACGCTAAAAATAACAAGCATTTTCACTGTTTCAAGTGCACCAGCACCTTTCAACTCATTTTGAGATGGTGCCTTTTGATAATAGGTGCGCGGAAAATGTTCCGGAACTTCCGGACGATCTAAGGCAATATTCATAATAGATCCTTAAATAAGGTTGTTTTGGATAGCGTTCATTGTGGCGATCAAAATGAGTACCAACTTGCCATACTTTAGAAAATATTTCTGGCTTTTATTGTATAATAGCTGTGTTGAAAGATAGGCCTGTATTGTTTGTAAAACATTCCTATAAATTCAAAGAATCTTTACTGAGCTTCTTTAATAATATCATTATGACTGGAATGAACTGCTCTATCCACTAGTATGATAGACTAGATTTGTCCCATTTTTGGCAAAAATGACATTCCCAGAACCCGCTCCTCCCCTTAACAAAAATGCCTTTCCCAATATTAAATGAGTGCATTCAAATATTTAGATCTTCCTCAGCACATATCTGAGGCGAGTTTTTAAGGTTAGATGGCCAGAGAAAATAAAAAATGAAGATATATGACATTGAGCAAGTCAGGAACCAGTGGCCTAACAGATCCTATGGAGGAAATGGGGTTGGATTGGACACACCGTCCAGAAAGCCAGCACATAGTACCACACGCAGTACCACACGATAGTCCCTGACGTGGTATTCACAGGGAAAAATGGAGAGAGGCTGACCTCTCAGCACTTGGAGGTGAGACACTAATACAGGGAGCCGATTGGACAGGCATTCAGCAAGCAGCCCAGAACAGACTGTGATGACGGTGTATCGTTGATGGCCTATGCTCATCCCTGCTCTATGGGCCTAAGTAAGTAAGTAAATAGTATTGAATGATGGCCTTTCTATGAATGACAACAAAAGACAACAGAAGAAAAAAATTTAGGATCAAAAGTGGATTGGTGGGTGGTTATAGAAAATATATTTTTTTAAAAACAAAAAACAAAGAAAAAAAGTTTTAAACATTTGGTGAAGTGGCAAAGATGATTTTTGCTTTCTTATTATACTCCAGAAAAAAAATGACAATGCTAGATTTTTTAAAAGAGGAGGGTTGACTAAAAGGATGTGGACATAAGTGGTGCCCATTGTAGAGCAATGTCACAAGCGACATTTTCTACATGACGAGCATAGACAAAACGTTCTCTAACAGACATAACTTTCCTGATCATTATTGCACAATATCATATTAATATTAATGTTTTCCATAACGTTGTACTCTTAGGGATAGGTATTTCACTCTGCTTTTCTCACTTGACTCAGGTGTAAATGAGTACCCAGCTACAAGTAAAGAAAAATCTTGTCAGAGAGTTAGTACAATCGCCTAACAGGCTGCCCCAACTATATGCTCCCCAGGGAGTGGAGAAGGACTTTGAATGAAATGGCCTGCTGGGGGATATAAATGATCTACAGTCGGTGAGCCTGCACTTGTGCGAGGATACGGACTATGAATCCATTTACATCTTCATTTTTAATGTTATAAAGCAGTATACCACTGACTAATACTATGCTAGTCCCGTCATGTTTACCGTGATCACAAGGGTGTGTAACTCTAGTTACATCTTCTTTCCCCTTTGTCATCTATATTTGTGTGTATATAATTCATATTTAGGTCGTTCTTTGTGCGTCAAAGGCTGTGTGTTGCCAGGCCCCTGAGAGTGACCATGTTCAGCGTGTAGGTTCTAAATTATTCCAAGATCGCTTACGATTCGAACAAGAATTTTTCTACCAGAAGAACGGGACGTTTGATAACGGAAAATTTCGTTGGTTCCTCGGCTTTGAGTAGAATTTTCACTCGTGTAAGCCGTCATTTTCGACATGCTTTATAATTTTCCTGCCTTACACTCATCTCAATGGTATCGTACATAATATCGCCTGATATATTACATGCTTGTATTCAATTAAACCTGAAAATTAAAGTATCATCTAGTCATGTTATGATTCCTTTCTGATTATATTAATAGAGCTAAGACTAGGAGGAGACTAAGACTAAAGACACTTCAAACTCGTTGACTTTTTTTTCGTTTATCACAGAAATTTGTGCCGATGTATTTCCGTAAACGCAGACATTTCAGTATAACGTGACTGAGGGTCGGTGCTCTCCATTTACGTCATCATCGGTAAAATCTGTTTCGTTGTTATGATTGTTGTAATTGCTCGTCGATGTTTCGTCGTAATCTTTGTCGTAATGAGAGATATTTTTCAGCGTCATGCTAGATTTCAATTGTTCATAACTCCAGTGCATTTGTTCAATTTCATGGTGATGTTTACTCTTGGCTTCTTTCATCTCCCTCAGCAAATGTTCATTGGTTTCCACTAGTGACCTGAAGAAAACAAATTATATCAATTTTAGACGTAGGGAATAAAAAGATAACTGAATAAAGACTTGACTTAAATATGACTGAAATAAAGCTAGGCCTGACGTTGTGACCCTTGGGAAAGACACGTGACACGCATTTTCTCCACTCTACACAGGTGTGGGTGGGCACGAGCGTTAGCTTGGGAGTAAAAGTTGCATCAGACTAGACTAGTGTCCTGTCAAGGAGGTCATTATTTTATTATCACCTGTTCCGCTTAATGCTATAGAAACTAGGATAGTCCAGAGATAGAAAACAATTTTGCAATAGATTCATCAATTTATTTTCACAGGATCTCGGACCAGCAAACCTTTTCTTGGGAATGTAAATTTTGCTACATGTACTTCTTAATAACTAAAGGATATAAAGAAAAGGCGCTAGAGAGGAAATTTTCGTAAATCTGTATTAGTGAAGACGTGTTGTAATATTTGATGTTCAACATCAAAATGTTTTTAAAAAAAAGTTATGCAGCGTTTTTAATATACAATCACAACATCTTTGAGGGTATAACAAAATCAAGCAAGAAAATAAAAAGCAAAAGAAATGTATTCCAAAATGTACACAAAACAATAGGTATTTCTCATTGAAGAATAAGAAACGTCACTCAGAAATAAAAAAATAAAATAAATAAATAATCGTATTTAAAGTCCGTATCCCCGCACAAGTGCAGGCTCACCGACTATACAATATTTATCCCCCAGCAGGCCATTTCATTCAAACTCCCTCTCAACTCCCCCCATACAGTACTGCAGCCTATTAGGCACTTTGTATCAACACTCTAATAAGATCTTTGTCTGCCTATAACTGGATATTCATTCATGATTGAGTCCAGTGAGGAAAGGAGAGCTTTCCCTGAGAGCACAACGTCGTGATAAATACCTTGGCCGGCCATGGGTTTTGAACCAGTGTCGCCATGTTTACAATCTCATGGCACTACAGTTCCCCCACATCTAAGGTAAATCTTGAAGGCTTCCTGAGAGAGTTGCACTGGCTCCCGGTACAATTCAGAATCAAGTTCAAAGTTGCCACGCTTGTCTTTATATGCCCACAGAAAATTAACCCCAAAATATCTCCAAGATTCGATCAACATAAAAACACCCAATCGAAATTCACGGTCGCCCAAAGATGAACTAGTTTTTAAAATCTTCAAAGTAAAATTTATAGCAAGCAAAACAGTTATTTTTTATTTTCAATTTGGATGTCGGGAACTCAAAATCAAAAATTTAAGAGAGGGGGGGGGGTTTGGTCCTATCAATTTAACTTATGTATAGGTGTAATGGGCATGGTGTATTGACTAGATTTGTTCCATTTATTCTTATGTATAGGTGTAATGGGCACCACCCTGACCCCTTATGGGAAGACTTACAATTGTGATGATGCAACTACTTTTGTAAAGTGTCTAGAGCTCATAGTACGTGAGGTGCTGCACTCTATAAATGTACATTGTTATTATTACGGTAGTGTCCGACAAATTACATGCCGCCAAAATGCACGATTCGTCGTAATGCACGTTTTTTTTTTCATGTAACCAAATTTGACAAAATTACTCCTTTAAAATGCAACAATGGCTGGCTTGACTTCACCAAAATGCAACAGGTTTTCGTAAGTCCATCTTGAATTGGTTGTGTTTAAATAGCCAATTCCTGTGAACTATATATTTGATAACCTCTTCTTGCCTTGTCCCAGTGACAAAATATGTGACACATGTGTCTGTGTATGTGTGTGGCATCTAGATCTATGCTAACCATGTGTACACATACACATGACAATTATACAGCTAGTCTTTGGCTGTCTCGGCTTTGGTTACCCTTACCCGCCCTTCCCTTCCTGACTCGATAGGTCTATCAGACAGATAGCCCGGTCGTCTCTCTCTTTTTTGATCACGGTGAGAAAATCTGAGATAAGGTTTTGTGTTGCCTTTACCCACGGAGATAGTACCTTGTCTGACACGCGTGTCAACAAATTTTTAAAAACTCATTGTTGCCGAATGTCTTCAACATGCCACTCTTTGTTGTGGTCTTGACTGAGAAAGAAGAAGAGTGTAACAGATCTATGAGGAGATCCATTGGGTTGTGTCCTCAAACCAACAAATAACAAACAAACCCCTAACAATAACAAACAACTAACAACAAAAAAGAAGAGTTGACATAATTTCCAAACAGGGATGGCAACGTGAATACACTATAATATGGGTCGTGGTCTTTGACTCCGTCAAAATGCACCTTTGCAAAAATGCAAGATTTTTTTGTGCCCCCGCAGAGACTACTGTATTATTATTATTATTATTATTATTATTTTTATTATTATTATTATTATTATTATTATTATTATTATTATTATTATTATTATTATTATTATTATTATTATTATTATTATTATTATTTTTATTATTATTATTATTACTATTTCTGTGCCAAGTTAACAGTGATTTACTTACTTGTGACTTTCCTGTAGCATGCTGGCAAGCTCCTGAAGTTGGCTGTACTGCTTGACCTTTGATCTCATCTGTTCCAGCTCATGACTGAGGGCAAGATTTTGACGTTGCATTTCGTCTAGAGATAAGAAAAAAAAACAAAAACAAGGCTCCAGATTACAAATTTCAACATTTTTGGTGGTAATAATAATAATAATAATAATAATAAAAATAATAATAAAATAATAATAATAATAATAATAATAATAATAATACATCTATAGAGCGCCTGACATCCACCAAAGGTGCTCAATGGCTGTGGAATCAAAAGCACGTGGAAAATATTTTTAAAATCAAAACAATAGTACCATTCTAGAAATGATTGAGGGATGTATTGAAGAGCAAATGTTAGAAAACTATACAGCACTGAATCTTTTTTTAAACACCTGTATGGGGAGTAGATGATCCTGCCCTCTACCAGTCTCCTGCTGCCTTGCAGGCAGGTCTTGGCTGACCGAACGCTAAGGGGTGACCCCTGACAGAAAACAAACTGCTGCCTTGCAGGCTGGTCTTGGCTGACCAAAGGCTAAGGGAGTTAGCCCTGACAGAAAATAACAAGGCCTGGTAGGGGGCCTCAAGGTGGCAGCCCCACCATCTACCTAGGGTACAGTGGGCTAATCTCCTGCTTATCCACAACCAAACTGATTCAGAGAAATAAATGCTTTATACCCGGCTTGACCTTTCAACGACGAACACGGAAATGAACACGGACTGTGATTTTTGAAACATGGAATGTTAGGGCAATAAATGGAAAAGTTAGAATTAGTTGAAGAAATGGAAAAATTCAAAGTAAACATTTTGGCCATAACAGAAACAAAGAAAAAAGGACAAGGAATAGAAAATGTAGGACCAAGTTATATTTTAATCTTCTCAGAGGTTGATATCAAAGATAGAGCTAGAGCAGGAGTAGGCCTCCTAGTGCATAAAAGGCATGAAAAGCTACTAGAAAGTTGGAAATTTATAAGCTCACGGCTATTAGAGGTAAATATGAAACCAAAAAGGAAGAGAAATTAAATTATTCACAGCTGGACCAAACGAAGACGCCTATAAAGAATAAAAGGTATCTTCGGAAACGATTTACAAATAGCTGCAGAGAATCTTAAACACAAACAGAAACTAAAAGTCAGTGATAGACTACATAATAGTTAGCAGCTCCCTTTTTTTACAGTACATTGGATGCAAGAGTAAACAGAGGAACAGAAATAATGTGATTACTGACTGAAGAAAACAAACGGAAAAGGAAAGAGAAGAAAGCTACTAAACTCAAAATATACAAACTAAATACACCAATAGTAAAACAGATATACCAATCTAGGATAAGAAGATTTATCAGTAAATGGCAGATGGATCTGAATGATAGCACAATAGAAGAAAAGTGGCAAATGTATAAAGAAACACTCCTCAGTTGTACTGAAGAGGTCTGTGGTAGGACACAAATGAAAGGAAATAGGAAAAGGACAGCATGGTGGAATAAGAATGTCAAGACTAAGATCAAAAAAATGAAGAATGCCTGGAAGAAATACTTGTAAACAAAAAGACCAGAGGATATGATAGATTATGTGAATAAAAGAACTATCGCCAAAGAGGAAGTGAGGAAAGCAAAACAGCAACAATGGGAAGAGTTTGAACAAAGACTTCAAGAAAGCTTTCAAAGAAATCAAAAGATGTTCTGGGGGGGGGGGCAATGAAGAGCATGAGAAAGACCAAAACATGCCCAATACGACAAGTTACGAATGCCAAAGGAAAAAGACCTGGACAGTAGGGCATACAGTAGCGTACAGGCAGCTGAAATGAAATATCTAAGAAGAGTAGTAGGAAAACTAAAAGAGACAAAATCAGAAACACAACAATAAGAGATCAAACCAAAGCAGATGGCATAAAAACTAAGATAGAAATAAATCAATTGAGATGGTTTGGGCATGTCAACAGAATGAATGACAATAGAATAGCTAAATCAGTATAAAGCCTAACTCGGAGAAAGTGGGAAAAGATATAAAAGGGGCATTAAAGCATAGAAATTTAACTTTTTTGGAAGGAAACAGAAAATACCAGGACAGGGCATCCTGGAGAAAGATCATCTCAGCAATCTGGACCCATACACCAAAAGGTAGAATGGGAACTGATAAAGAAAGAAAGAAAGTCTCTCTTATAGGATTTTCTATATTTTAATGATTATAATTCTGATTTTGTTCCACTATGACTCACTCCATAAAATTGGACACACACACAGTCCCACAAAAAGATGAAAAAAAGGACAAACGGATTTATAGACCAAATCTCCACACAAATGCAGACTCCGATTATACATCATTTATCCCCCAGCGGCCATTTCTTTCAGACTCTCCGATTATATATCATTTATCCTCCAGCAGGCCATTTCGTTCAAAGTCCTTGAGGAGCATACAGTACATCAGCCTGGTAGGTGCTTCATACAAACACTACACCTTGACAACATCTTTTTCTACCCGCAAGTTGGTACTCATTCATACTTGAGTCAAAGAAGGAAAGGCAGAGAGAAGTACCTTTCCTAAAAGGAGAATTGTCCTGAAAAAACCCTTGGTCAGCCAGGGTTTCGAACCAGTGTCGTCATGATTACAAAATCGCAACACTACCAATTCTCCACATAACGCCTGTGAAAGAAACACTACTAATAATAGCAGTCAGGGTCACCTACCTAGCATACTGAGATTTGTCACCGAGCTCTCAGAGGCAGCGGCAGCACTGTGGGTGTTAGGCGCTTTCACGGAGCAGTTGCAACGGTCTAGCTGCCGCTGGAGAGCGACATTCTCTTTCACGTACTCTTTCAATTCTTCGTGCAGGCGTTCCTAATTTACAAATTTAAAAGACAAATTTAGATACAATTATAACAATGTGAAAACAAAATCTGTAAAAAAGATTTTTATTGTTAAATACACGTACTGAATATTGTGCCTAAGTCCATTTTCGTGAAATACAAGATAGAGAGATAATCCTACGGAATAAAAAGGAAATCATGCTTCCTGAAAAGTGTGAAAATGCTATGATGAAAATACATCACATTTACAGCAGTTTGAAACTTGTAATTCCCAAAGCCAACAGTATCAAAGTCTTTGTCATTTTTCTATAAATGAATGACGTAATTGTCACTTAGGCACACCATTGAAATGCCTCCTTCAATTAAGCTCATCATGGTATGAAAAACTTGACTGAAACTGAAACACTTCAGTTTAATCTAAACATGACTGAAACACTTCAGTTTAATCTATACATGACTGAAACACTTCAGTTTAATCTAAACATGACTGGAACACTTCAGTTTAATCTAAACATGACTGAAACACTTCAGTTTAATCTAAACATGACTGTAACACTTCAGTTTAATCTGAACATGACTGAAACACTTCAGTTTAATCTAAACATGAATGAAACACTTCAGTTTAATCTAAACATGACTGAAACACTTCAGTTTAATCTAAACATGACTGAAACACTTCACTTTAATCTAAACATGAATGAAACACTTCAGTTTAATCTAAACATTCAGAATGAATCACTTCAGTTTAATCTAAACATGAATGAAACATTTAGTCTATGCAGCAGGGTGAAATCACACTTCAGATTTCTTCACTTTGTGAAATCTCATATTATATAAGGTTAGTTGATGACAATACTTGCTTATTTATTTTGTTTTACCCATATCCATAACTTAGATGATCTCGGGT
This sequence comes from Doris montereyensis, assembly GCA_037039925.1. NCBI lineage: Eukaryota > Metazoa > Mollusca > Gastropoda > Nudibranchia > Dorididae > Doris > Doris montereyensis. The sequence continues at coordinate 55,508 of JAXRKP010000972.1, read as the reverse complement.
TTTTTTTGGTTTTTTGGTAGAATTTTTAATTTTGCCTGAATGTGGAATTTACGGGCATATGGCAGTGAAAGGGTTAAAAAAGCAACCTTTAAAATTGGTTCTGTCTCACTACGCTGCCAAATTTTGTCACAAACTTGATTTCACAAGGCATGAACAGAATGCCAATTTACAAACCACAAAAATATAACAGTACAAGCAGATAATAGAAAGGATTACATTCATGAAATTTAGAAATGACCATGTTGTTAATTAGTTAGCAATGGCTTCAAATTGTTTGTTTGTTTGTTTTGTTTTTCCATTTTACATGGGAAAATTTGATTATTTAAGCAATCTTAAAAATGGCAAAGCTGTCTATCTTATGTGTATTTCTCCACTCGATGGCCGTGGGTTAAAGCTCTGGCAGGTGAAAAAGTTTTCTCGAGTCTTTTTGAGTTAAAAATCTACCCTCCTGGTCCAAGTAGGTGGTTCGACACCTAGTCCTATTAGAGACGGATGATTAAAATGAAAGTCCTGTGTAGTCCTGTGTACATTTTACTACTTTATCAAGAAAAATCTAATTGCCCACTGTTAAAAACTATTCTGCTACACATGCCAGAAACCTGGATAAGCTCTGGCTCCATTGGCAGTAATGGTTTAGAAGAAATTTCTTCTTTGTTTTTTTTTATCCAACTTAACATACCACGTCATCCCTGGCCCTTTTTAAAGTGCGCTTCAACTCCGTCTCACTCAAGGAACCAGTTTCAAATTGGGTCTTGTCCGTTGTTCTTGACTGCCTGAGGGCAGCATTTTCTTCCTCAAGATGAGAGAGCCGCATTCTTACGTTGGCAACATCGTCTTCTCCTCTCTGGGCTTTGCTGTAGTCAGATACACACTTTAACGCTTGCTCTGGAATAAAAAAACAAACAAAACACAATAATTTTGCTGTAGTCAGATATACACTTTAAAGCTTGTTCTGAAAAAAAAAACCCACACACAAACAAAAAGCACAACACAATAAGCCATAATAACATTAACAAATAGAAACGTACTCTCTCACAGGACTGGTAAGGTACTTGACAAATACACTAATAACAAACCACACAGCGACACAGTGTTGAAATGTACTGATCACACCCTGACACTGTGTTGAATGTACTGGCTACAAAGTGACAATGTTGAAATGTACTGATCACACCGTGACAGTGTGTTGAAATGTACTGGCTACACAGTGACAATGTTGAAATGTACTGATCACACCGTGACACTGTGTTGAAATGTACTTATCACACCGTGATACTGTGTTGAAATGTACTGGCTACAAAGTGACACTGTGTTGAAATGTACTGGCCACACAGTGACACTGTGTTGAAATGTACTGGCCACACAGTGACACAATGTTGAAATGTACTGGCCACACAGTGACACAGTGTTGAAATGTACTGGCCATACAGTGACACGGTGTGTTGAAAATGTACTGGCCATGACACAGTGTTGAAATGTACTGGCTGTGTTGAAATATACTGACACTGTGTTGAAATATACTGAAATTGCTTGCGATCCTGTATCAAGGAGCCAAGTTCTCTTGGTTGGTAGTGTGCGATGGGTGCCAACATGGAGGTCGTAGGTTTGATTCTATTGCTACTCAAAGATTTGTTTCAATTCAATTCTCTTTACTAATCCTTTAAAAAGGAAATTATAGTTGTGTTATCACAATTTCTGTTTGAAAAATAAAAGAATACATCAATGCTTTTAAATCAAAAAGAAATTTAACTAAAGTTAATGTGATAGCTTGCCACTGCTTTCCGCATGAACTTTACTCTAGCCGAGTCAGAATAGATCCAGCTACCCATTTCGTTGCTGGGTGGACAAGAGGGCCAGAAAAATTTGCCCAGACTGAGAATTGAACTCCGGCCTCTTGGGCGGTAGTCAGATGCTCTACCAACTGAGCTACCGGCAGCTCAAGGTTAACATTTTTCGGTATTATTTCCGAGGTTGAAGGCTTGTTCAGACGTTGAGGACACAACAAAGCACATGACATGCATGAAGTCTGTTTACCATTGATTTAAAGTTATACCTATGAATTTCTGATGTTTGTGTAGAGATTTTGAACCATTCCAGTAGCGATCGACAAGGTTGAGTAATGAATATAACAACACTTTTTCTTGGTCTTGACTTCTGTAATGGCTTTGCTGAATTGGAATGTCCTGAGCTATATCCTGTTTTGGATTAAAACACAAAAGAAAAAAATGGATACAATCATTTTCAGTATGTCTATCCCGTTGAAAAAATAATTTCTTACGCTATTGGTGCCAGAATTATCTGAGAAACACATCATTTTTAACGTAACAAAGAAAGAATATTCCTGTTACCTTTACAGATGAAACTGCAGATTAATTAAGGGCAAATGAAAAAATTCAACGAAGATGCATTTATACACACAAATAATGCTCCTATTAGAAAATAATTAAAGCAAATTGTAAATCTTAAATTATTTCAAATTTTCATAGATGGTATTTATACACATAGACTTTTATGTTAATATTTAATAGACACTGATAAAGCAATGTGAACTCGAAATGACATATTTTAACAACCGCAACCATGACTAGCAGAAAGTCCCATGCCCGAGGCATTGACGATCATAATTTTCCAGATATCTCTATTGAACCATAATAAATATCCAATAATATCAGTAATTAACACTTACCACCTTTATGTAGCTATCATACTAGGAACAAGTAAATGTGCCTTTATGTCTTTTTATCATTACTGCAGTGTACTGAATTTTTAATTTTAAAAATTTTAAAAAGAAGATATGAATGATGTAATTCTGATCAGTAAATAATAACAAACAGATTTGAGGCTTGAGTCCGCCAATAAATGTACCTGTTGCTTTCTTTCAGCCACAGTATTGCTTTGATGATTAGCTGACTTGTCTTTTCTCTTGGGCACACCCGTGAAGAAATCTCCCTGCTCCTCCCTCTCTTCCTTTCTGGCGGCTTGAAGATGGAATACAAAAATTGTTCGACATTTATTATTAAATCAATGTTTTAACGTATATCAAAGAGATATCGCATGGTATTTCTTTATTTCAAATGGCGTTTGTTTTATTGAAATTTACCCCGTCCAAAATATGCAGTGGTCTCAGGTGAATTAAGAGGAAATTTTGTTTGTTTGTTTAATTGAAATTAACCCCGTCCAACATATGCAGTGGTCTCAGGTGAATCAAGAGGAAACTTGTTTGTTTGTTTAATTGAAATTTACCCCGTCCAACATATGCAGTGGTCTCAGATGAATTAAGAGGAAACAGCAAGAAGAAAGATAAGTGAAAGAAAGAAAGGAAAGAAGTAAGATCTACTACCAGCAGTACTGCTATTTGCCCACAATTTTTTCAATGGCAATGAATCAGTGCAGGCTATTCTCTTGTGAATGAGAGTAAAAAAAACATCTGAGATGTTCGTAATGAAGCATTACATAACAAAACAACAAAGAGACAAAACAAAGCAATATCAATCTCTGTTGAACCTTGTCCCTCAATCCCCCCACCCCTGACCCAAAAAAATCAAAACAACCAACAACCCAAAAACAATGTGTATCATACATAGATAATAGATGTCAGTCATATACAGCCCTATTAAAAAAAAAAAAAAACAACAAAAAAACAAAAAGAAAGTGGACATTACAACTCTTCAACATTTTATTTGAAGTAATGTCAGTAGGATCATCAGACTACGCCTTCAACTGAATCCATGCCAAACGATGCACCTGTTGAGTCAGGTGAGACGGATAGGATACGTACCGGTTGTAGTTTCGGGATTCGGGGTGAAATATCCCTGGCCTTTGTATTTACTGTTGGCATCAATCTCATCGGCAAATTGGAGATTTGGATCAGTGCTAGATCATGAACGTGAACAAACATTTTTAAAAATCATCATTACGTCAGATAAAAAAAAAGGCTTGGAAAAAATCATAATGAAACATTGTATGTTTTTTTTTTTTCATGGACTGCACATTTATAAGGCCATTGAAATGTGAAATGAGTTGAAATCTAAAGAGACTTTGTTGAAATTAAATGCATACGTTTTTAAAAACACCTTGTACATCTGTAAATATTTATGGAAGTGGGTGTTGTCTCTTTAAAAGTGCAGTAGTGACCGCCTAAATGCCTGGTGCCTGGGAAATGGAGAAAACAGGCATTAAGCCCCGAAAGTAGGACAGGGGCAACAATTTTTATTTTTTTGGGAGTTCATCCAGTATGGTGCAGAAATTCAACATTTACGAAAAATTTAATGCGAGAAATGGGGACACCTGGAAACCATTGATTTAGCACTGAGGTGGTGGGTTGACCATTTCTCACTACGAAGACCCGAATGCACAATGGATACAATACAGTCAATGCAAGACAGGGGAGTAATAAAACTGTTCACACCTTGTCCCTCGATCGTGATGCGTGCCTGGTCTATTAAAAACGCCGGGTGATTGCATGTAACTTACGACATCAAGAAAAGGCCGTGGGCGGAGTCCTAAAGATTTAAATTCTACATTCTACTTGCCCAGTGACAAACCAGTGATCTACTGGAATAAAGGCTGTGCTATACAGTGGGTGGAGTTATGAAGAGAAGACTGGTCATCTTTTATTACATTACATATATAGGTAATGAACGGTGTTTACAGTGTACGGCACATTGTTGACAGGCATAAGCCATATTAACGATGGGATTACATGTATGATAAAGACATTCTTTTTACAGATGTATTTTATGATTATTTGGAGAAAATCATATCTATAGTTGCTGTTGAAACTGGGTATTTAGGCGAAAATCTTGGTTTTGAAACGGGCATTTAGAGGGGCAGTTTATATATAGAAAAAAATGGCGAAACACTTCAAACAGGCATTATGGCGGCATTTAGGTGGTCTCTACTGTACCAGTATTTAATATTTCATCCAGACAGTTGTGGATTAAACATGTATGAATAAAAATGACATTCTTTTTCTTTAAAGGAACCCTTATTTTAACGGCCTCAGCTAGATGGGGAATTTGGGTCCCTAAATCCGTCGGCGATCCTTAGCTCTAGTTGCATTGGGCAATGGATCAGTGCCGAGGCTCGTTTAACTCCCTCAAAGGATAATGTTTACTTTTGGTCATTGAGGGTATTTTGGAAAACTCCGCTTTTTGGGCTGAGTTTGAAAATAACCATATATTTCAATGGCCATTTAAAGTCAGTGAAAATCAAAAATGAAGTGTTTTGCTGAAATAATGCTCTGTTTCCATTTCATGATATACTAAAATAATTATAAATGATAAGGGTTGCTTTTTGTTTTTTTTTAATGGTAAAATTGCCTTGATTATGTTTTGTTTTGGGGTTTTCTGACAAAAAAAGAAGAAAACAGGAAAGAATCAACATGCGGCAGGCTTACCGGACACCATCACCAATCTTTTGGAGACCGTCAATAGGCCCGGATAAAATATTGGGGTAGCGTTCCTTATACTCTGTAAGTTTTGGATCATCTATACTTGATTCTGGAGCCTCTCTCATTGTCATGACATATGCCTGGGGAAAAAAAAATTTAATTAAAAAATTAAACATCAATAATGTATCATCTTTTTCAAACATTTTTTTGTCATATCGTAGTCAAGAATTTTATTTATGTTTTCTTCTCAAAGATGAATTACAACTTTTAGATGCACACGACATGTTAAAAACATCCATATTCATCAACCATTATTCAAAAATCAACTTCGTAGCATTTTTATTACAATATGAAAAGAGCACCTTTTGCATTCAAATTGGGGGACTCTGTAGTCGGGATGTCGACCTCTCAACCGAAAGGTCGTGGGTTCAAGCCCCGTTGATGGGTGAAAAATTTTCTCAAGTTTTTTCTAATAAAATCTACCCACCCCTGATCCAGGTAGGTGGATCGACACCTAGTCCCATCAGAGACAGTCGATAAACAGGAGGCCATGTACAGATCATAACATTGTGCACATTGAAGATCCCGTGGCTATTTACAAAGCAGTCCGGGCAAAATTTAAAATCCTATCAAAAAACCCCGAAATCACCATAGTTGTGGATGTGGGTAAATCAAATTAAAAAAAAACCCCGAAATCACCTTAATGTGGATCAAATCAAATAAAATCAAATCAAACTAAAAAACATTCAAATTATTACCTGGCCTTGTTCTGGGAATCCCTTTCGACTCGTCTGATCTAATAATTTCAAATCTGATTCGTTTGATGATAGAAATATTTCCATGGGTATATATATATTTGATATATAATCAATGAATAAATAAGAGTGTAAATAAAGATTCAACCCTCTTACACCTCCCTCACCCAGCCCTGACAATCTTCAGTTCCCGCCAAAAATACATTATGACAACAATGTGTTTTAAAGACGTATAACCATCATAACTTATATCAGAAGTTATGATAGATGCAACGGCATCACATTTGTAAAAGAGTTTGATCCAATCGTTGAAACAACTAAAAAAACTCTTTTCAAAGATATGGAAAAGTTGTCTTTCAATAAGTAACAGCAAGAACATTGCAATTTTCTTCATGCCATTTTTAAAAACCCCAAATCAACATACTAAGCAGTTAGTTCATGATATCAAATTAGAGTGGGTTTATGTAGAACACAAATAAAGTTATATAATAATAATAATAATAATAATAATAATAATAATAATAATAATAACAATAATAACACAATGGTAATAATAATAATAATGATCTAAAAACCCGGTTCTCGGGAAGACAGAAACAGCGGGTTTTTAGGCAGACCGGGTTCTAAAGTGAACTCTGGCATTTCTTGTATTTTCACTTCATTTTTCATATATTTTGTATTGGCTTTTCCCCTTGACCTTACAATTTTGACCAGACCGCAATAGATAAGCAGTCTCTGTTATCAAATGAATTGCCTTGTGTAGGCATTATGATGATCTGAAACTGTGCTGGACATGATGCATTGAAAAAATATGCAGTCTTTGCAGGTAGATAGATCCAGCCTCCAGCGAGCCGAGCAAATGAATAAAAGTTTATGACTAAGACAAAAAAATGTAGCAATTCGTGCAATCACTTCCGTACAAGTTGAAAATACTATGTGATTGGTCATTCCTTTTTCAGCCAATTAGAAAAGAGGAAAGTTGATCACAAATGCAAGACGGCCTGAGAAAACTCACAACAATGTGAAGGCTGTCATTACCATGCCAGTCACTGCATTCATCTGTCTTTGATGTTGCAATGTGAGCCGCGTAACTGCCTTGCCTCCACGTCTTTACGTACAACTGTAACGTAATCTTCGTTCGCCCGTCGTGCCCGAGGTGCCAAGGCATGGTCACAGGTGGCCAGAAAAGGAGGACAGGACGGGTGGCGAGCCTTCCTGTGTGTCTGTCATTCGACGTATGGCACACCTGTGTGACGTGTTTATAACACCTACTAGTGTCTGGACCAATGCAATAGACTTCCCACCCACCTTTCTATGATTCATTCGCAACATATCACATCTTTCAACAATTAGAGCATTAAATTGAGTGTGGACTTTAAAAAAATGATTCTCAGCTCGTGATCAGATCGGGTTCTAAGGTGGATCGGGCATTACTAGCGGAGTCTTAAGGAGGTAGTTTTATATAAGAAAAATTCTTTTGCACGGAAATAGCAAGTTCTTAGGCGGACCGGGTTCTCAGGTGGTGGGTTCTTAGGCAGACACCACTGTAATAATAATAATAATAATAATAATAATAATAATAATAATAGTAATAATAATAATAGCAACAATAACATTTGTTTCCTTTTTCCACATTCAGGGTAAATCAACTTAGTGTTCATTGCACATTGCATCAAATAATCATAGTATAAGAGATGAATATTATTATTGATATTGATCAACTTAACACACACGTTCAGTAAAATGTTTTTAAAAACTTCCCACCAGGTGATAAACACATTGCAAACATTAAAAGTGTTTAGGATAAGAAGAATACATCAGTAAGATGGATGAGAAGGATATTAATTAAGATACGATTGACACCGGCCACTCACGTTCCAGTGAATAATCTTCCGCTTTGTTTTCTTTGGCTGCCGACCCGGTCAAGGGGCGTGGCTTACTGAGGTCCCCCTGGTTCCTGTTGACCATGTCTATCACAGCAACATCGTCATCCATTAACACTGATACAGATAAATAGAAAAATTTGCTAAGTTACATCATTTCTTGGTGTATGTCAAAATTAAAATCTTTTGTTTCCATCGAATATGCATTTACTGTTCTTCAATCTAATCTGTGTAAATCATGCTCATAACTCGCTCATATAACGTGAGTTGTCGTTATTTTTCTTTACCATAGTAGGATTATCTTATGATGGATCATTCGATCGTTTCACAGAACATTATTAACAATCTTCTTCATGACTTGTGCCATACCTGTGATGAACTTATTTTAACACTCACACACTCTGTCTCTCTCTCTCTCCCTGGCTCATGTTCTTTCTCTCTCCCTCTTTTTTGTTCCTCCTTTGCTTTCTCTCTCTCTCTGAACTCTCTGTCTGTCTGTCTCTCCCTCTCTCTGGCTCTTGTTCTTTTTCTCTCCTTTTTTTGTTCCTCCTTTGCTTTCTCCCTCTCTCTCTCTCTCTGAACTCTCTGTTTCTGTTTTCTCCTCTCTCTCTTTTTGCCTCATGTTCTTTCTCTCTCTCTGAACCTGCTCTTCTCTCTGACTCATGCTCTTTCTCTCTCCCTCTTTTGCTTTCTCTGCTCTCTGTCTGTCTATTTGTCTCTCTTACAACTTATAATACAAGAATCACGAATTTATACATCATGATCAGTGCAGACATGTGTAGCACTGTGTTTAGGATATGTGACCCTTATAAAATTTTCCTGAGTGTTTTACAGTACATGAATATGTACATTGAATATGTATCTTGTGCTGTTTATAGTAGTTTTTAAAAACCATGTTACAGGTTTCAACATGGGCCTACTGTGAACTCTCACCGACCTCTCACCGAGGTCAATACTACGTTCTGCGAGAAACTAAATGAACTGATGCACAGGCGCTAGGTTTATAGTAAAAGTTTTGGAAAAATGGAAAACCATGTTACACAACTCAATCACCGAGAGTAACAGCACTTTACTTTTCAACATGGGCCTACTATGTGAACTCATTTCTGCGGCCTGACCGAATGAGGGCCTCTCTCTCTGTCTCGCACTCCTCTGTCATCTGAAAGTCAACTATAAAAACAAAAATCAATTAACCAAACTTTGTTCTGATTGGTAATGAGAATGAGGTTGATTGTTCCTGAATGTTAACATGTGTGATATAATAACCCTGGCTAACAAAGCAAAAAAAGAGGAAAAATGAAAAGAAAAATGAAAAAAAAAGAGACAACAATATATATGTCATTCAACAAACCTGGTGATTGTAGGTTTGGAAGCATATGGAAAAGATAAATGCATTTCTGGTCACAGCTAGGTCAAGGATTTATTTATTCCAGACTCTAAGAGCAAGTGAATTGTTGTAATAACTTGGTTTCAAAGGAAAAAAAGCAGTGATCATCAATTCAATTAAATAAAAGTGAGCAAAAAAAGTAAATAAACTGCTCGCGTCCTCGAACTCATGCAGTGACGTAACGATTAGGGCAATGTTTGGACAAAATGTTAATCAATAAAATTCTCTAACTTATGTATTCATACCCAATACCTCAAAAACAATGTGTTAATGTAAGACTTCATTATCCTATTCTGTTTGATCTTCTCGAAACTAGCTCAACAATATATATATATTTAACTAAAGGGATACAGGTTTAGTTTTTCCAGCAGCTGAAGATTTGCCTTTTTTTAATTAAAAGGCTGTGATATAGAAGATAAATCAGTGAAATTTTGGTGAACTTATCATTGATGTTATTCATATAACTCTAAATTGTCCATTTACTGTCCTTAAAAATATATACATTTTACCAAGCTGAGGGCCCTTAAATCATCATTTCATCATTTCAGTGTTCCCAGGCAAGGAGAGACTTTCTAAAGCAAAATTATGGAAGTCATGGTGAGGAAGATTCGTTCACGGGCGGGTGGGGTCATTTTTTCTGACAATGACTTGGTCTTCTGACAGCTACTAAAATGAATGAGGGCTGCATGTCTCTCTGTCTCGCACTCCTCTGTCATCTAATCTGTCAATTATAAAAATAAATATATGGTATTTTTTTTTTGAAAGGCAAATAGAAAAATGTTTAGATTCATAATCAGTAATCTACAGCTTTTATATAAACTAAAATTTAACCAAACTTTGATTCTTTCCTTAGATTGGTAATGAGGTATGATTGTTTGGTATGATTGTTCCTGGTCACAGTGATGTTAACATGTGTGTCCGGACATCTCAATAATAACCCTAGGCTAACAAAGCAAAAAAAGAGGAAAAATGAAAAAAAAAATGAAAAAAATAGACAACAATATATATGTGAAAGGGTCAACAAACCTAATGATTGTAGGTTTGGAAAGCATATGGATGAGATAAAGGCGATAGTCTGGTTCATTTCTGGT
>JAXRKP010000972.1:5000-40000 GCA_037039925.1 Doris montereyensis | reverse complement strand
CATATTTCGTATAAAAAACATAATATTGTGAAATTTGCTTTCAATTTGTGTGTTTTGTGAATATTTTTTGGGTGTAACGTCAGCAATCCAGACAGACCACATTTCCCTCTTTTTAATAAGTCCCTTTTCACCTTAAGGTAGGTGAGGTCAACGACCTTTTATTCTGTTTTCTTTAATTCCATGTGGAAGAGAATTGTTCAAAGAAAATTTGGCGAGTCCTAAATATTTTTATCTTTTGCAGTGATCACGTGATTATAAGGTTTCAGATTTTCTTATTATGTAACAACTGATGTCTACAAATGAACACACATTAAGAGCTGAAAAAAACAGTTGAAAAATACGTATTTTTTGATCTTAAGTGAAAGAAAACGTATTCCTACCACCATATATTCTGTAAAAGACACGAAAAAAATCATAGGTAACTCTAAATGAGAAGAATACCATGAGACTACTGGCTGTCTAAGACCTTTGGTCGGACAAAAAATATTTTTTTCGATCTGATCTAATAACGGTAATATTGCGTCGAATTGTCTCGTAGTTCATCGCGTGTAAGCTTCATGAAATTTTTGTTTTTAAATTGTCTGGTTGGCTTTGCGGAATATTTTGTTTTTGGATTACTCTTACGGCCATGTTTTCTTTAAAAAAATGATCGGATTATCAGGTTATTCTGAGACCGTTCAGGTAGATTATTGCATTAGCAAATTTTATTGAAACTTATAAACCGGCAATGAATGATTTATTATGTTCAATTAATACGATTTAGAAGTCCATTACAATGATAGTGAATCCACTATCTTTAACAATACAATCTATTTCAACGAGAGAGAAAAATACTAATAACTTCATTTCAAGATTTGCCAGCCACCGCTCCCATCCCGATTAATTTATAAAGACTTTATTAATTTGTGACTGTAGATAGTTAGAGAGGGGGGGGAGTGATGAATAAAGTATTTGGAACAGGTGTACGTCAAAGCGCTTTCTTTTCGGCGATTTTGTTGCTGGTATCTCTCTCTCTTCTCTCTCTCTCTCTCTCTCTCTCTCTCTCTCTCTCTCTCTCTCTCTCTCTCTCTCTCTCTCTCTCTCTTTCTCTCTATTGGCAAATATCGGTCTTTACTATCGCATCCTCACTTTGTGAAGTTTACCGTACCAGTTTGAGCAGAATGGTACACACGATAAACCCGTAACACGTAATAAGGATAGGAATCTCATACAAAAAGGCATTGGTTTTCATTTTCATCATGGATTCTGATCATTGAGCATAAAACATTCTCTTATTGAATATTGTATGCCCAAGCGTTACGTCACTAAATAAACGCCAGGGAAACCTCGGTCGACGGACGCGAGCAGTTCACGTAACATTACGTACTGGCGTTGGACCTAGGTGTTGAATTTGAATTTACTTGGAATCAATTTGGAAAGTCTGTTGTTATAACATGTTAACTCATTGTTGTCAAAAATGTTGGGATAATGATTGTACTTGAAATTAAATAGTATTTCGTTGACAAATTAAATATTGTAAACATTAAAAGGTGTTCCAAATGGATTGTTAACTCATTGTTGTCTAGATGTACATAATGATTGTAGTCGGACCCATGTACAATTTGCAAATGGAATAGTCTAGTGGAAGTACGGCATTCAAAAAATGGATTCATGTAATAACAGTAGCAGTGATATTATATATTTATAGATCCAACTCATTTAGAGGGGAGGGATGGAAAATAAGATAATATAAGTCAATAGTCTGATGTTGGTGGCGATGTAAATTTCTTGCTCCGTCCCTGTTTTAAGTCTGAAGTCAAAAGAGAGAGAGAGAGACAGACAGACAGACAGAGAGAAAGAGACAGACAGACAGACAAACAAACAGACAAAGAAAGAGAAAGAGAGACAGACAGACAAACTAGACCACAAGACATAATATAGAAAAAGGGAAAGACAGTGAGTGAGAGAGAGAGAAACAAACAGATATAAAAAGAGGCAAACAGACAACAGAGACAGAGAGATAGACAGACAGACGAAGGGAGAGAGGAAGAGAGCGTACACTCAAAACTTGTTAAAAGGAATAGCAATGTAAAGTATGTACATTTACAAACAACATGGAGGGAAGTTGAATCTGGCAAAACAATATACACTGAAACCTTGTTTACCGCCAACTGTTGTGCCAGTGATAACTTGGGGCGCTATGAAGGGTATGGCGTTATGACGATAATGTCCTTTTTCAATATTACAATGAGGAGATAATCAAATAGTCAAGTAAACAATAAACTCACTGACAAGACAATACAGTATTACATAGGAAAAGACTGTATATTAATAGTAGGATCGTCCGGTCTCTTATGTGGTCTAAAAATCGACAGAAACACCCCTAATTTAAAATGGATGCGCCTAAACTATGACACTGCTGTGAAGCCTAATTATTGCCACTCAATTGGAACCAATCATAGCCATGCCTACCACGACAATCTATTGTCAGGGTAATGCAATCTGGGCCTATGCGGATGCCACTATTCATTTGGCTGACCTAGTTGTCTTTAAACTTAAACCCTCAGTATTCTCATTTTAATAAATAAGAAGCCTTGTCGACAGTATCATTTCTGTAAATGTTAGAGTACTAAGACACACATGTCAGTGATGCTTGTGTGTATGTGTGTGTGTGCGAGAAGTGTGTGTTTTACCTCGTGATCTTTGATCAAACCAAACGAGATGTTACTTCTACCGGCTTGCGTCACCTCGGGACGGGTGGTGATGCATGGGGGCAGTATAACGAGTTGTGATTTACAATAGTTCTGGGGGAGGGGGGGATAGTTCACTTGTTTAAGCCTGGATTTATACTTTGGTGTTAGATGATGTGAAACCTTTGCCAAGCCCACATCGTGAAACCAGCATCGGTTGTGATTTTTTATCTGATCATAATATTCATATCAGACAGAGAGAAGTTTTAGGAATGTCATGTATTATAGTTCTTGTGGACAATGTTTAAACGGAATATAGATGGCGTAACCAAACTACCAAGGCATCGAAAGAAAAAAATCCTTAAATCTTCTTCCTCATCGTCAATAAGCCAAAACAACACTATCTCTAAAGGTAAAGACGTCGTTTATATATATATATATATATATATATATATATATATATATATATATATATATATATATATATATATATATATATATATATATATATATATATATATATATACATATATATATATATATATATATATATATATATATATATATATATATATATATATATATATATATATATATATATATATATATATGTATATATTATTAGAGAGAGATATATTTAGAGAGAGAGAGAGAGAGAGAGAGAGAGGGAGGAGAGAGAGAGAGAGAGAGAGAGAGAGAGAGAGAGAGAGAGAGAGGAGAGAGAGAGAGAGAGAGAGAGAGAGAGAGAGAGAGAGAGAGAGAGAGAGAGAGAGAGAGAGAGAGAGAGAGGGAGGGAGGGAGGGAGGGAGAGGGAGAGAGAGAGAGAGAGAGAGAGAGAGAGAGAGAGAGAGAGAGAGAGAGAGAGAGAGAGAGAGAGAGAGAGAGAGAGAGAGAGAGAGAAGGAAGGAAGGGAGGGAGGGAGGGGGTATTGACAGTATGTGAGTGGTATCAATTGTGCTATGAAAGAAGGAATCTGCTGTCTTGACCTTGATTTTTTAACTGACCATTAGCTAATCCGTAGCACTGGAAATAGCCTGTTTTCCTCTATTTGGCATAATATAGTATTGCTAAACTAAATCTAGCTTTTTTAACTGGAAAAATCTTGCAGTCCAGTTGATTTCTGTTTAAGCATTGTCTACTTACCCCTTACTGGAACTTGGAGGTATTAATAAAACTTCACTGGAAAATGAACATTGTGAGAGACTGTTCTTTCTTTTATACACCTTAGTTATTTTAGATCATTTTAGGACACGGTGTTCCTCCTGTCTTAAAATTCGATTCAGTCAAGTTCCCAGTTGATAGTTTATGAAAATGCTTAAAATTTGATTCAGTCAAGTTCCCAGTAGCCAGTTTATGTAAATGCTTAAAATTTGATTCAGTCAATTTCTCAGTTGACAGTTTATGAAAATGTTTAAAATTCGATTCAGTCAATTTCTCAGTTGACAGTTTATAAAAATGTTTAAAATTCGATTCAGTCAAGTTCCCAATTAGCAGTTTATGAAAATGTTTGCATTTTTCCATTTAATTTCCTTAACAATTCAGAAAGGTCAAATGAGGCCAAATATTTTAAAGATGCTTTGCCTGACATATTTCGCATTTATTCCAATTAGCTTTTACAATATTATTCTGCTTTTCATTTTTTTTTCTCCACAGGTTATGGAACCTACGTATATGAAAATGCATTTTTTCGCTATGAAGGAGAATGGTTAAAAGGAAAAAAAGCATGGTATGTGTGAGGTCAATTCATTGTAAATGAACGATTTGATTTCAGTCAAAACCTTTTGGCCCATTTAAAGGTGCTATGCGCTTGTAAAGTCTAAAACACCTGTTCAAGAGCTGGGCATGGGTAGGGCAAACAATCAGGTCTGTATTATATCACCCACCATCCCTTGGGCAGGGATGTAGGTCTTGGGCAGTAACCTTCTGTTTATCTTTCGCATTTGTTTCCAGTTGGTGCAAAGATTACCAACGAAAAATCCAAAATTGCATTATCATCTTAGAGAGAATGAAGAATGCAATAGATTATCGCCATAGTGAGGTATAGGCAACTCTCTACTCTACCTCTTTTTTCTTTTCCTCATTTGACTCGGATGTTATGGTAGGTGTATGGTTATAGATACATGGAAAAGCAGATTTTAAAATTTCAGAATAGCAATAATATGTTGCCTCAGACAAGCAATTTTCGCCATTTAGATATGATTGATTTTACGGTAACCAGCTTTACGGCCAGATTAGGCATAGTTTTACGCGTTGATCATCTTAAAAATACTAACATGGGATTGAGATCCCCCCCGACTATATTATTATATACCTAGAAATTCATAGAGGTCAGTATTGTGTATTGTTGAACAGATGAGTCCCTTCTCTTTGTAATTCTCAACTTTGTTCTCGTTTCATATTATTATTATTATCATTATTATTATTATTATTATTATTATTATTATTATTATTATTATTATTATTATTATTATTATTATTATTATTATTATTATTATTATTATTATTATTATTATTATTATAATTAGCAGTAGCAATAGCAGCTGGTTATGGTGAGTGCAAGATTTCAGGCAGTAGTTATGCTTCCTTTTCTCATGTTATCTGTTGGCTAGCTTATTTAATTCGCTAAGTTTTGTCTGTTTTTCTTCCATGTATCCCCCCTCCCATTTAAAGTGAATTTTAATGACATTTTCAAAGATTAAACATCAACACATGCTTCAGATGACTTCTCACCTATTAAATTTATGATTTTTTTATTCAAGATAAGGAAAACTCTCAAAGCATCATTAGCTCTATTTCACTCAAATATCATATATATTCAAATAGTCATCCTTGGACAAAAAAATGTCGATGCTATCAAAGAGGAAAAACAATATGAGCTGTCGCACTTTTGTGTTCACTACCAGTTGTCTGCCTTGTGTTGAGAGAACTTCGTCCAGCATTCGAACCCTTTTTGTTATTCATTTATTGGACACAAATATTTCAGTAGAATTTAGTTGGATATATCAATTGAAATGGTAGTTTCAAAGTAGAAGATTTCTTGCGTTTATAAAGGGGAAAAGCAATTATCACTTACTGATAAACACGTTTGATCGTTTCCGCATTGTTTGCTCATATCCATAACTGAATTTGTCCACCGCAGGTCACGGCAAACTACTGATGAAAGATGGCACCTACTATGAGGGACAGTTTTTGAATGGAGAAATTAACGGCAATGGTTATAAATTCTTTTCGTCAAGCAGTGCAAAGTACACGGGACAGTTTCTGAATGGTGAAATGCACGGACATGGCATTATGTATTATAAGAATGGTAACATTTATGAAGGACAGTGGTATAAGAACAAAAAACAAGGTAAGCCATCTTTATCGAGCATTAAGATTAATGTCAAGTCATTAAAGGGCTCACTTTGATGACTGAAGGTGGTAAACGATGACAAGTGACAGCTCCATCTAAGAAAACATAACAGACAGAGTTATATCCAAAACGTCATGTGTCTGTGATGTCTTCTTTGACAGAGTTGTCACATTTTGTCATTTATCACCTTTGACTTCACTCCACTATGTGTTTTAACCCTTTCGCTGCCATCTGGTCGTAAATTCTTCAAGCCAGTCTGTGCACGCTATATGCCATGTGCCCATATAATTTATGAGCTTATGACACGCAGTGTTTCAATAGGTTTGATGACTGATCTAAGGGACATAACTGCATAAAATACTTGCATATTGTTTGAATAACATCCCCTCAGAGGAAAACCGTTAGTTTCTCCCCAGCACTGCTATGTTATGTCCCCTTGGCAGCGAAGGGGTTAATGACTGAATTTCATCGCAATGTAATCTATTTTCTTGTAGCATTTATTCGTTTTCACTTTCATTTTCTCTAAGATTGTTGACAAGTACACATTCTAAATTATTGTTATGAAACTGATTGTTCATTTTTATTTTCTTTCCTGAAAATGTCAAATTTACACTGCAAAGGTATTGTTTTAATTCACATCTCAAATGAAAAGTAACTTTGAGGTATTTATTATTTTATGCTATTTTGCCATCACCAAACATTATCCATGATTTTCTTCTAGGGTTTGGAATATTGCGGACAAGTGAAAAAGCAGTTTATGAGGGCACATTTCATGGTCATGTCCGAGATGGAGAGGGCACACAAACATACGAGTAGGTTTTCTCTTTTAGTATTTGCCTATATTATTCTAAATAGTTTTTAAGAATTTTAATTCGCAAAAACCAATGTGTGAGTGTGTGTTTCTGATTTTTGAACTTATTTTCTAATGGAAAAAGTTTTTTTTGTAAGATTGTAACGTTTGGTAATGATTGTAAGAGAACTATACTTTTGTTGCAACAATTGAGGTCATTGCATTTTGGTAGTTAAAGCACAATGTAAGGAAAGACATAAATTATTGCATGTTATCTTCTTGTATTTCTTAATTCACTGCTCTGTCACATTAGCTTTTAATGTAGAAATAGTTCATTAAGAAAAATAATTGGTATCTCAGAAATTGCAAGTGTTACTGAGGGGAGTTTGTTGTTGTTGTTCATTTGTTGTTTATTTAGCTGAAAATAGTTTTAATACATCTTGATATTGGTTGGGTTTTTTATTTAAAGAATTCAAAGTTAGAAAATGTGCACTAGGTCGTTAAAGGATGAATGGACACATTTAATGATAACAACAGATAGCTGGGTTTCTTTCGGAATTAGGGAGGGGGGATATCTTTCCGATTTGCTGCTTTT
The DNA here is from genome assembly GCA_037039925.1 of Doris montereyensis. Classification (NCBI taxonomy): domain Eukaryota; kingdom Metazoa; phylum Mollusca; class Gastropoda; order Nudibranchia; family Dorididae; genus Doris; species Doris montereyensis. Next base: position 32,594 of record JAXRKP010000972.1, on the reverse strand, counting down.
GGAACATTCCTTTTAACTGAAGCATTGGATAGCACCTTTGACGATGAAGACAATATTTTGCCGTTGTTTGTGTCCAATCACTTCAAGCCTATTTCACAAGCATTGATTACATTATTTTTGTTTTAGACACACATTAACACCATCTACTTCACCTTCTTATTTTTAGCTCAACATATCACAAGCTCAGGTACATTGAAGCCGACTGTCAACTTTCCATGTTTATGGTTTCCTTTTCTCTCTATCTCCTCTTGATTTAAACGTTTCAAATTCATTCTGCATGTTGTTTCCTTGTAGCTTCTTATCAATCGTACAGAAAGAATAAGAGCCTGGCAAAACGCATTATAACGAGGCTAGAAGATTAGTTTGTAAAGAATTCATGCTTGCATGGCTGTATACTTCAATGCATTTGACTACTAAAATGTGCTGTTTAATGAGCTGTTAATGTTATGTTTGCTAGGCTTTGCATCTTTTTAGAGACAAATTCTGGAAACTAAAGAGTTTAAAGGTACTTTTATTGCCACAGATCGTAATGTAAAAAAATTAACTCAGCCAGTTAATGGAGCGAGAGATCTTTATATGGCAAATCATTTATTAGTTTTTTGGGTTTGAATTCCATTTCTTTTAAAAGCCCGAAAGCGAGGCTTGAAAGTGGCAGTCTTTCATGTCATTGGTTTACACTTATATATCCATTTGCTCTTTTGTGAGCATGAAGTGACGATTATTGTATGAAACTTCTCTTTTGCAGAACTAAGTTTCATCTTCCATTTTCTTTAACTCTTAAATTTGTTTTCAGTATTTTAAAAGCAAATAATGCCGTTTGTTTTGTTCGATTTTTCTTTTTTTGTTGTTTAAACAAATTGTAATATATTTGCTTCTGATATCTTTTGACTGTTGCATTTGTATAGCTGAATTGAGGAAACATGTTTTTCTTCACTCTTATCATCTTAACTCTCATTTTTTTTAAAAAGAGGTATATTTCAAATTACCATCTTAATTTTCCTTTGATCTTATGGCCTTTGTCGACCTTCCTTGAGAATACACTCGTTATTTTTAAGTTGACCTTTTTCTAATCATTATTTTATATCTCATCTTTTGTTGTTGTATTTACTTTCTCTTTATATTTTTCATCCTCTCCTTTTAAATTTCCTCGTCTTTCATTGTCTGTTTTTAAATTTCTGATGCCTGCTTTCGAAATACTCTTTACTGCTTAAAAAGGGGGACTTGCTAGTCCAGAGGTAAGGTGTCGGCCTCTCAACCAAAAGGTAGTGGGCTCGAGGCCCCCCAACAGTTGAAAAGTTTCCTCAAGCTCTTTTTCGAGCAAAATCTATCCCCTGGTCCAGGTAGGTAGATCGACACCTAGTCCTATTGGAGACGGACAATAAAGAAGGAGGTCCTGTGTGTAGATCACAAATCAAACTGTTTAAAAGGACGTTCTTTTCCTCTCACTCCACTTACTGATTGAGGAAACACAGGAATATGAAGAATGGTAACAACACTGAAATCTATATACATAAGAAAAAGGATTATTTGAGTGAAACTAACGTGTGCCCAAATTCAGCCATTCACTCAAACACAATATAAAAGATTCATTGCTTGGTGTGACTTGAGATATTTGATTTTGAATTAAATTGACTTATGTCCCTTTGTACTGCTAGATTTGTGTGACTTTAACAAAACAATTCATCTCCTCCATTCAATGTCATGTTTTGAGATATTTTTGAGACAATCTGAAGACAGCTTATAATTATGTCATCTGGTAATCGGAAGCCGTGCTAACTGTACTAATGCTTATTATGACTAAGCTTCCGTAGACTGTTTCTCTGAAAATCAAATAATTTAATACTTTTTTTAAAAACTAACATACTGTAATATATTTTACTTTCATGTCTTATCTTTGTCACTTCACTGCTATGTATTTTTTCTCTCTCTTTGTTTGTGATTTTGAAGTAATCAAATAATGTTTTCTATGAAAACTCTTCAACTACTAACCATTTTCTTTTTTTAACAAGTTGGTTTTGATCTTGTAATAACATTTCTAAAAGCATGATGATTGTCAATGCATGTAAACAGTAATCTCAAGTTTTCTAAAATTATTTGTCGATATACAATAAATGTATTTTTGTAATCAATTCATATTAAGAATTTCGCTTACATGCATGTGAATTCTAATCATCACTTCATCTGCCTATTTCTTAATATTGTCGCTCTAACATGACTTTTCTAGTTTGATGTTGATCTTTTTTTATTTAAATGGTACTGTTTCTATATTTCTTTCTCTAATAAATTTGATAACAGAAAAGACTCAAATATAGGGAAAGGAAATTGTGTTTTGAAGGAAATTATTGTTAAAAAACTCTAATGAAACGGGAAGGAAATATTTTCATCTTTACATTAACTGATTACATTATATTTAACTCTCTAATAATACCCAATTACATCCTCTGGTAACAAGTGATTCACAGAAAATGATCTCTTGAGTCGTCTTGTAGCTTTTTCATTCATTTGCAAGCAGATGGACAGCTTAATTCCGAAACATTGGCCCATTTTCTTATTTTCTTATATGTCAAAGACAATCATGATGTTCTTACTCATTGCATCACTGAATTTAGTGACTTAATGAACAGGACAAATTTCTATGAGAACCTATATTGTCCCAACTCGTGCTTGCACGCTTTGAAGAAGAAGATGGAAATGATTTCTATAATAATATGTTGATCGTGGAATTTTAACAAGAGCTGAAGAGCCAAGAGATGTTGAGAGAGAGAAAGAGAAAGAGAGAGAGAGAGAGAGAGAGAGAGAGAGAGAGAGAGAGAGAGAGAGAGAGAGAGAGAGAGAGAGAGAGAGAGAGAGAGAGAGAGAGAGAGAGAGAGAGAGAGAGAGAGAGAGAGAGAGAGAGAGAGAGAGAGGGAGAGAGAGACAGAGAGAGAGAGAGAGAGAGAGAGAGAGAGAGGAGGGAGGGAGGGAGGGAGGGAGGGAGGGAGAGAGAGAGAGAGGGGGGGAGGGACAGGCACAGACACAGACAGACATATATGCAAACAGACAGACAGACAAGCAGACAGCCAAGCAGACAGATATCCAAACAGACAGCCAAGCAGACATACAGACAATGTTGTCAATTATTGTCTTGTTTATCATTTGTAAAAATAGTATATTTTATCATTGATATTTCCTTCCTATGTCTTACCCCGTGTATAAAATATTCTCACTTGCTTTTCAAATCAGCAACGGAGATCGCTTTGAAGGTTATTGGGTGCTGGATAAGAGGCAAGGTCATGGTGACCTGTGGTGTGCTGATGGCTCCCATTATTCTGTAAGTATGCATTCACTACAGCGGGCACGACTAAAAATATACACTGTCTAAAATGCATACCCCTGTTAAAATGAAGACAAAGTTCTAAAAACGACTATAGTCAACTTGTCCATGAATTGGGAAGATAGATTCCCTAAAGTCCCCAAGTATGTTATCTAAAGAAATATAATAAAAAGCAACTTGTTTCATTGGGGAGAGGCTTCATTTTGGTTACATAATAATGCACTTTTGATAAAAATTGTGATTAGATTGTTTTTTACAAATCCGTCAAATACTTACAATTGGACTATGGTTGTTTGTATGTCTGGGTCTTCATATATGATACTTACCGGTAACATATGTGAAGGTAATGGCATAAAATAATATGATAACCTATGCGTATTAGCTCGATTGGTAGCATGCTTTCTTTTCATGGCGAGGTGATGGGTGCCGATGCAGGGGTCGCGGGTTCAATCCCCACGGTGGCCAGGATTATTTTTTTCTTCTGTCTATTCCTTGTATTTGTCTCATCTTTGTTCTTATGGAGCTTTCATATTATCTTATGTCATTAGCTTCACTTCTGACATGCCCTTGCCTCACTGTTTGTCTTACAGCACTATGTAAAAAAACCTAAAGTAAGCTCCATACGCAGAGTTGAGCATAGGGTAACCAGGAAGTAGAGTCCTGATTTTTCTTGGCATACGGCATAATGTTGTAGTTTGCCATTGCTTTCTTGGCATACGGCATAATGTGGTAGTTTGCCATTACTTTCTTGGCATACGGCATTATGTGGTAGTTTGCCATTGCTTTCTTGGCATACGGCATTATGTGGTAGTTTGCCATTGCTTTCTTGGCATACGGCATAATGTTGTAGTTTGCCATTGCTTTCTTGGCATACGGCATAATGTTGTAGTTTGCCATTGCTTTCTTGGCATACGGCATAATGTTGTAGTTTGCCATTGCTTTCTTGGCATACGGCATAATGTTGTAGTTTGCCATTGCTTTCTTGGCATACGGCATAATGTGGTAGTTTGCCATTGCTTTCTTGGCATACAGCATAATGTGGTAGTTTGCCATTGCTTTCTTGGCATACGGCATAATGTGGTAGTTTGCCATTGCTTTCTTGGCATACGGCATAATGTTGTAGTTTGCCATGGCTTTCCACACCGCCTTTAGTTTGACTAAGTCTGAACAGATCTAGAAACCCATTTTTGCTCCTGGGTCAACAGGAGGGCCCAGAAAAATGTGTCCCGGACTGGTAACCAAACTTATGCCTCCTGCGTGTTAGTCAGCCATTCGACCTTTGAACTTCCAAGTAACCTGAGTGACTTTTGGTCATCTGGGCAGTCAATGACGTTTTTTTTTTTTTTGATCAGTTGTTGAAAGGATTTTACATCAGTTTTTTTCATCTTAATGTCCTCATAATCATACGCTGTTGTCCCTCGTGGGGGCATAGGCCACCAACAAAAGCTCTCTAGCAATCCCTGTCTTGTGCTATCTTTTTCACCTCTCTCCAAGCCTTCCGTTTCTCTTTCCAATTCCCTTCAAAATGTGTTCTTTGGCTTTCTGCTCTTTCTGTGGCCCAGCGTGTTTCATATCAATGTCGGCCCAGTCATACGCATTGATGGCTTCTTTAACGTATGTCCCATCCACCACTATCGTCGTTTCCTTATTTCATCCTCAATTGGTGTCCGTTGTGTTCTTAGCCACAGCACATCGTTTTCTGATTATTTCTGGCCAGTCAACTCTAAGAGTGTTTCGTAGGTAGAAGTTAATGAATGCATAATATAGATAAGATAGAATGTCTTTTTTTTTCTTTTTTCTACAACTTGATGTAACTTTTATGTCATTTGATAGTGCAAATGCAAATGCCAATCTGCCTAATAAACCCTCCCCCATACCTAATTAAATTGATATTTTGTGTAATTATCAGTTAAGAAAGATAATTTGATAACGTACCCATGGCATTGGTTGACTATTAAACATTAATTTTATGTTCTCACAAATCTCATCAGCAAGAAGATACAATTGAAAAGTTTATAATAAGCAAAAGTGAGACAAGTGCCAATTTGACAAATTTTAGATTTTTCTATCAAATCATGGTTTACAGTTCGATCTATCTGTTTCAAAAAATGAGTTTTACATTGGAATCTATTCAATCATCTCTGAGCACAATTATTGTGGATACAGGTGTTTTATTTATATATATCCCGTCCCCCCACCCATAGTCCTTGGTGTCATTGTCACCATGAGTAGGGGCATAGCTCGTAGGTAGTAACTCTCCACAGCTGTCTGTCTCGCGCATTTGTTTCCAGTCATTGCCAACAATATCCACAACTTCTCATCTCTGTCTCCATCTTTCATCTCCACGGGCCTCCAGGTTGATCCTTCTTCCTTTTGCTATCCTGTAATTTTTAACGGAGAGCTTGTTTGAAAGTTTCTCAATGTATGCCATTAGTTACCTTCTTATGATTTCTCTTTCAATAGCCATCATCATGTGTGCTGTACCACAACTCAACATTGCTTACTATTTCCGGCTAATGAATGCCCAATGAATACCCAATGAATGCCTAATGTGCTCCTTGGCGCTTCACAAATTGTCGTTATCATTATTTTTATACTCGTGATTGTGTGCTGCTTAACCCTGTCTTCGTTTGCCATCCTGGACGAGTAGTTAGTTGGTTAGAGTCAACCTTGCTTTCTTCCTTATGTTGTTTTTCTTTTACAACTTCCAGGGTCAATTCAGGAATGACCTTTTCAACGGAGATGGTTTGATGAAACACGCCTCAGGCATTGTGTACCGCGGACAGTGGGTGAATGGATTCCCCATCGTCATGGCGAGCAAGATTGTTTTGATGGTAGAGGAAGCACCCATGGTCATTCGCCAGGGCCACCCGTTTGCTATACGCGTCGAGTGTAGAAATGAAAACGATGAAGTCGTTCCAGGTAAGCCTGAACACTTTATTTTATTGTTTTATCGATTCATTTCGTGTGAAATAAAGATTTGGTAATTTTATTCTATGTGGCGACGGTAGCCTTTTGGTTAAATTGCAAGATTTTGGATCGTGAGGTGCTGGATTCGAATCATAGCAATGCTAGGTCTGACATTGTGTTCCTTTGGAAAAGACACTTAACATGCATCTTACTCACTCAATACAAATGGGTACCAACAGCTTGGTAGTAAAACCCTGTGACAGACTAGCATCCTGTTCAGGAGATGATTATTATCACCTGTTCCGCTTCGTTATAGAAACCGGGATAAGCTCCGGCTCTGTGGGCAGCAAAGACCTTGAAGGAACTTTTAATTTGGTCTATAATTTTGTTACTTTTTTTATCCTGGAAATATTTGCTGAAATTACTTGTTGGGTGCATTACGTTATTACAATTGTGACAATGTGTCTTTGCACTGATAGCCAGTTACTCATTTACATCTGAGTCAACTGAGGAAAGCAGAGTTAAGTTCATGTACCTTTTAATAACTTGATAGTCATGCTAGAGATAGAGATCATTGGAATTAATATTGACAAACAATGACATGAAATTTAAAAAAAGAAGCAGAGCTGCTGCTGTTCTTCTATGCTAGCTTTTGTCAATAATTGGGGAAAAAAACAACCCAACCCAACTCATCTGTTATGTACTTTGTTTTGTTTGATAGACCAAGGACGTGAATTGCAAGTGTCTGCAGGGTTTAAATACAGAGCTCCCAAAGAAGGTTCTGCACTGTTTGATGTTATCGAGGACGTTGAAGAAAAGCCTATCCCCACACCCTTGTGAGTACAATTTAATGACATTACCTTTTGTACAACTTGCTTGATGATATTACCTTTTGTACAACTTGCTTGATGATATTACCTTTTGTACAACTTGCTTGATGACATTACCTTTTGTACAACTTGATGACATTATCTTTTGTACAACTTGATGACATTACCTTTTATACACCTTCATGACATTACCTTTTGTACAACTTGATAACATTATCTTTTGTACAACTTGATCATTACCTTTTATACACCTTCATGACATTAACAACTTGATGACATTATCATTTGTACAACTTGATGACATTTCCTTTTGTACAACTTGATGACATTACCTTTTGTACAACTTGATAACATTATCATTTGTACAACTTGATGACATTATCATTTGTACAACTTGATGACATTATCATTTGTACAACTTGATGACTTTATCATTTGTACAACTTGATGACATTGTCATTTGTTCAACTTGATGACATTATCATTTGTACAACTTGATGGCATTACCCTTTGTATAAGTTGATGACATTACCTTTTGTATAACTTGATGACATTAACTTTTGAACAACTTGATGACATTACCGTTTGTACAACTTGATTGACATTACCTTTTGTACAAATTGATGACATTACCTTTTGTACAACTTGATGACATTACCTTTTAATAAATTTTTTTATAACTTCTTTTATATCTATCTTTATATATAAAGTCTCTAACTTTGACCGCTTATAACTTAGAAAACACTGCACCCACAACCTTCATATTTCGTATGTAGATTTCAAATAGCCTGCTTAGGTTCTTAGCGAATAGATTCTTGGATCAAATCAGTATTTCAATTGATTGGACAAAGTTTGTTTTGCCTGCCATCCACGAAACTTTTTTATTGTTACTAGATCTAATTTCCTCCAATTTTTTATTACAATAAAAAGCCAGTGTAACTTGAGTATTGAGTACTAATGTGATCTAATAATCTTTCTTGATATTACCCGTAACCAATACAGTGGTTTTATCAGTTAATCTCAGTCAAAGCTCAAGAGACCCAGCTTTAAAATAAAGAGAAATCAGAACCCAACATTATTTACGGGCATGCTTGTATATATATATAAAGCTGAATGTCTCTAACTTTGACCGCTTATAACTCAGGAACCACTGCACCCCCAGCCTCCATATTCCGTATGTAGAGTCAAAAATAGTCTGCTTTATGTTCTTTGTGAATAAACTCTTGGATCAAATCAGTATTTTAATCAATTTTGAAGAAGATTGTTTTGCCTGCGATCCACAAAACGTTTTATTGTTACTAGATTTAATTTCTCGATTTCTGGTCATTACAATGAAAAGTCAGCATAACTTCAGTATCGAGTACTAATTTGAACTAATAATCGTACTTGGTATCATCTGTAACCAATACAGTGATTTCTGAGTTAACCACGCAGTCAAAGTTCAAGAGACCCAGTTTTATAATAAAGAGAAATCATAATCCAACATTATTTACGGTCATGTTTGTATAATATAGTTATGATGTAATGTACGCATTGTGAATTCTTTTTTAGGATGCGATGTATGTCTGCAGTGATTTAATCATATGATTATTTGTAATCCATCTATTTTGTAAAGTGCTTCTGAGCACCTTTTGGTGTTAGTTAGTGCTATGTAAATACTTATTATTATTATTATTATTATTATTATTATTATTATTATTATTATTATTATTATTATTATTATTATTATTATTATTGTTCTTCTTATTGTTATTATTTATCATTATCATTATCATTATCATTATCATTATCATTATCATTATCATTATCATTATCATTATCATTATTATTATCATTATCATTATCATTACCATAATCATTATTATTATTATTATTATTATTATTATTATTATTATTATTATTATTATTATTATTATTATTATTATTATTATTATTATTATTATTATTATTATTATTATTATTGTTGTTATTAATTGTTGTTTAGTTATCTTCATACACCACCCAAAATAAGATTTGATTTGATTTTGATTTCATTTGATTTACCGACAACCTCAACTAAGGTGAACTCATGGGTTCTGGTAGGATTTTGTTTTAATGTTTTGCCCGGACTGCCTTGTGAACAGGCAAGGGATCTTCTACTTGCACAGAAAGTTTTGATGTACACAGGGAACCTCCTTTATTTTGTCCATTTCCGATGGGACTAGGTGTCGATCCACCTACATGGACCAAGGTGGCGGTCAGGGGGGGGGGGGAATGTTGATTTTAATTTTTTTAAAACTCCAAAAACTTTTGGGGCTTGAACCCATGACCTGTTGGCTTTTGGTCGAGGAGCCGTCACCTTGCCTCTGGTCTACCGACTCCCTGTTCAAATTAAGTCAACAAAATAAGACGATTGATTTTTAAAAATTAAAAACCAGCATAATTACCCACAACAACAACAATGCCATTCAGAAGAGTATTAGGACTGTGTGAACGAATTAAACTTTTTAATTTTATGAATCCTGTTGAAAATGGCGGCTTAGATGAATGAAAATTCTTCTCAAAGATACGGTAACAATGACATTTTCCTTAATTGAACGTCACTTCTCAAAAGATGTTCTTCATATTAATTAGAACCTACACGCAAACTATGGTTACTCTTGGTAGTCTGGCAACAGAGCCTTTGACAGACAGAGAATAACAAACTCAGAATTATATTAAATTGTCGGTGTAACTACCTAGACACGTAAGTCCACATGACGTAATTTTTTTCAGGAAAAGCAAAAGACTTAACAGATCATTAAATGGGATTGGATTTGATTTGATTTACCCACATCCACAACTAAGGTGATCTCTGGGTTTTGGGTAGGATTTTTAATTTTATCCGGACTTCCCCTGTGAATAGCCAAGGGATTTTTAACATGCACATAGTATTGTGATCTACACATGGGATCTCCTGTTAATCATCCATCTCCGATGGGAGTGAGTGTCAATCCACCTACCTGGACCAGGGAGGGGTAGGTTTTACTCGAAAAAATTCTAGAAATTATTTTAACCGTTGACGGGCTCGAACCCACTACCTTTTTTGGTTGAGAGGCCAACACCTTGCCTCTGACTACCGAGTCCCCCTTTAAAAGGGCTGTAAACACTATATCATGTTTCTTGGATTTGAATTTAATAACTAATTTTTAAGTCTATAAAATGTAGGTAACAGAAAGAAGTAATCAGTTGTGAACAAAATGGACTGACATTCAACTTTCTGTATCGTATTAAGATTCAGCTTTACTTATCAATCAGAGACTGCTTTATTTGCATTATTAGGAAATTTATATATAGTTTTATCTACACAATGTTGAGAAAACAGCTACTTCCTGTATTATGAAGTAGGTTTATTATATACAAGGATCTTTGTTTTATGTTTGACTTGAATTTATTTTTGTTTTACCTGCCAGCTGCTATGACGTTGTTTTGTACCCCGTCACCGACCAGCTGTCAGAGGTCGATCTTCCCCAGACGGAGTCGACTCGAAAATGTCAACCATGGTCAAGGGCGAGGACGATGGTACGGTCATTAACGCATTTTATTGTTTTTATTAACAACCAAAGCATGTTACACTACGGGTGATAGAAAAGTACGACTATTACGTTGAGGTTGAATTCGATTTCGATACTATGGTTACACAGGTAGGCGTGAAGTGTACTGTTCCAACTTTTTAATCATAAAAACTGTTTGAAATGGCAGCTTGCGTGAGTGAAAATTGTACTCAGAGACAAGGAAACAATGAAATTTCATTTATCAAACGTCATTTCAGAAAAATTCCTGAAATGAAAAAGATCTAAGGATCATTTTAGAACCTACCTACGTGCAAAAATATGGTTACTCTTAGTTGCCTGGCAACAGAGGTTGTGACGAACAAGGAACCACCAACTCAGAATTATACATATAGATACCATTTCTTCTATTTATAATGTCAAGAAGACAAAAAAGAAAAGAAACAGATCCCCCCAAAAAAAGAAAAAAGAATGTTTTTTTTATAAAAAAACATTAAAGATTTTGTTATACCTGCTTCATTAAATTGGACAAAAAAGGAAAGGTTAGAAATATAACTAGAATAAAGATAAAGAGATTAATAAGATAGTAGATGCATGTGACATAATTTCATTTAATTATCTACCTCCATAGATGAAAAGGCTGAGGATGATATTGATGAGGACGGACCAGAAGAGGAAGAGAAGGAGCGGAAGATGCTGATGCTATGGAGGTCAGTGGCGGGGATGTCAACACATTGGAAGCCACTGCCACTACAGAAGATGGAGGAAGTCGACCTATGACCCCGGCTGGTCCATCAGAGGATGAGAAAGACGGTAATTTTCAGCAGAAACATTTTTTTTTTAAAAGATAAAAGAGCTCACGAAGTTTACTCGTATTAGCTGAAGCGAAGCATTGAAACAAGTAGCATGTTTGCAGTGCTGCCAAGCTACTGCTGAAAAAATGGATTTGTATGCTTTTTTTTCGAGAATGTACAGCTTTTTTTTTATAGATTGAACACCTTTTTCTCGAGATTGTATGTTTTTGAGCTTTTTTTGTTTTTTCCTGTCTGCATTAAGTTTTGCTAGCATTTTCATATTGTACTTTTTTTTTTCTCCAAATCTTCCTCTATTTGGCAATCAATCTCCCATTTTTTTCTGTTCATGGGGTTAGCAGCTCTGTGTTTGACAGTGTGATATAGCTGTTCTTGTATTAAATTTCAGCTGGTAGCCATTTGTACTCTGTGTTTGACAGTGTGATATAGCTGTTCTTGTATTACATTTAAGCTGGTAGCCATTTGTACTCTGTGTTTGACAGTGTGATATAGCTGTTCTTGTATTAAATTAAGCTGGTAGCCATTTGTACTCTGTGTTTGACAGTGTGATATAGCTGTTCTTGTATTAAATTTAAACTGGTAGCCATTTGTACTCTGTGTTTGACTGTGTGATATAGCTGTTCTTGTATTAAATTTAAGCTGCTAGCCATTTGTACTCTGTGTTTGACTGTGTGATATAGCTGTTCTTGTATTAAATTTAAGCTGCTAGCCATTTCTAACTTCCATGATATCTAAAAAAAAAGAAAGAAGAAAAAATGATGTGATTTGGCTTTTTCTCCCTTTGTCCTTTGAAATTTATGGGGCGTCGGTGGCAGAGTGGTAAGGCTGCCGAACTTGAGATAATGAGGTCCTGGGTCGAATCCTAGCAATTTTTGTTTAATGCTCACGGCTTTATGAAGTTTTTAGATTTTTGTTTTTTATTTTCTTATTCTCGAAGTTACTGCATGTACTCAGAAGATACAACTTGTCTTTTAGAGATTGACAAGCAATTTATTTTTTTTATTTTGTTGTTTGTTATTATAATTTGTAACTTTCTGCTTTCAGACAAAGGAGGCAAAGAAGAACCAACAACGACCATGCCCCTCCCAGCCCCAACAAGAGTGACAGTTGATGGAGCATGCGAGTGGAGTAACTTACAGTTGGCCCCGCCTCCTCCGATGTACCGCCCTTTGTGATCATGGAAGAGGAGGCTGGCCCCAAAAAGAAATCAAAATTGGCTCAGATCAGGGAGAAGATGGGTAAGTTACAACGTGTATTTCAAACTCTCGGTACAATTTTTTTTCTCTCCTCTCCTCTCTTAATGATAACAATAACAGATAAATTTAATTTGGTTGGCAAGATTCTTCCCACTTACAAACAAAAAAATTATATAATCAACGTCACTTTTTCTTTCTTATCTAATTCAAAAGTGTTAACAAAGACGTGTAACTTCATTATCCTCTCTTACTTAATCAGAGATTGATTAACAAAGTTACGACATAAACAAAGAGATGTGGGAATGTTTAACATTCTAATATTAGACATACGTGGGCAAAATTCTAAGGCATTTTTATACCTTACTTGATTTTTCCAATCCTCAGTAGTCATCATTTCTCAATTTTTAAAATTTTAAATGCATTTTTATCACATTCCATGATTTGTTCCAAGAAGAAGAGATGTATGTTTTGTTACAGTAGTCTCCACCAAAATGCACGGTCCATGGGTGACAACAAAAATTGTGCATTTTGACGAAGGGGCATTTTGACGAAGGGGCATTTTGACGGACTAGTTGCATAGTTGTCGTGTGTATGTGTGCACATGGTCAACACAGATCTAGATGCCTTACACATACACAAACACACAGACACACATGTGTGGCAAATTTTGTCACTGGGACGAGGCAAGAAGAGGTTATCAAGTTTAATTTGCACAAGAATTTACTTTTTAAATGCAGCAGATTGAAGACGGACTTACAAAAATCTGTTGCATTTTGGTAAAGTCAAGCCAGCTGTTGTTGGATTATAAGAGATGGAATTAACGTTGAAAACTTCGATTACATGAAAAAAGTATGCATTATGATGAATTGTACGTTTTGGTGGCGTACAATTTGGCGGAAACTACTGTATATCGCTGGCTCAGAATAATAATGCCCCAACTACACATCTGAGAATTTTAGAGTTAAAATCATTATCATAATCACAATCTTTAATTATCCTGTTTCAGAGAAAAAAAATTGTTATCGTTTTCGGTCTACGTTTGTCAGAAATTTCACTAGCAAGCATGAGTATTTATTCATTTGTCCAAAATTCACAATAATATTCTGATTCCAGCTGAAAACTTGAGAGCTGTTTACTCAAAAACAGGTTTATGTATAGTTAGGACGATATCGACGTTGAAAGCTGCAAACCGTGTACTAAATCCAGTTTTGAAGAAAATCAAAGAAAATGATGCTGCGCCTTTTAATCTACTTTCATAGACATACGATTTGCAAGTGTAAAAAACTACACCCGATAGGGATCAATAGGGATACACGGATTGCTCGTATGGTTATTATACTGGTTCCTATTGTTTCTTGTGGCACAGAATCCTAACTAGACGAAGTATAGGCGCCTCCTAATGTTAAAAAAGAAGGTTTTGTCTGTTTTTCTGAAAATCTTTTGTAAAATAGCATTCAACGATTTTTAGGAATTCAATAATAAACTTTTGCTTCTATTCTTTCCTTAACTGACTTTGAACAGATGGTAAGTCATCCCCTTTATGTGACCTTTGACCTTTTTATATATATTTATATGCTAGATAGACATAGAGATCTGAAGATACTGTTTATGCGATGATTGTTGTGTTTTGAGTTGTAAAAGCGTAGGCCATAGTGGTTAGCGTTATATTTGCTATTTGCTCATTATCATTATCATTATCTAAGATTGCTGCCATGAAGTCGTTTTGTTGTTGTATTTTGCCTGTTTCTTAGACTAAGCAAGCGCTGTGATTTAGAAAAAGTGTACAAGAAAAGCTTTCGAGAGTTGTTTTTCTGTTGTTTCGTTATTGAGATCCTTTTTATTTATTTTTAAAAAAAATGTTGTTTTCATTTTGTAGTTTAAAATAGATCTTTATATGAAAATCAAGATTGGTGGAAAATTTTAGATATTCATTATTCTTTCTTATTTAATTATGTTCTCTTAAAGGAAATATTATAGATATATGCAGTGTTTATGGCAGAAAGCAAGAATAGATACTCTTTCCCTTTGTTTCCATTCATAAAGCTTTAATATTTTAGACATCTAATTCTCTTATATGTGAACGTAAATGCTGTAAGAATAATTGGAAAGCTCACACTGGGGACTGGGGACATTGAATAAGAAAAAGACAAAGCTGTCATGAAAATTCTTCTATGTATCAAAATATATTAATCAAATAATAATAATGTAACGAAAAAGGAAGTAAAACCCATATATATATTATAAGTGAAAAGAAAGTTTGATATATGATAATTAAGAAATTTAAAAGCAGGCATTTAACTTTTATATTTCAATGGTCTTATACGGATTTTATATTTATATCATGATAATGATGGTACGATGAGAGTATGAATGTTTTAATGTCAATCATGTCATAAATTAATTATGATTTAGGAAAATGTCCCCCGCTTGAATAATTTCTTAATCTTTGCACTCTGATGTAACCTTGAGATGAATCTTCTGATGATGAAAGAGGTAAAGCTTCTCAGTCATGCTTTATTTCTGTTTTTTTTATCATTATTTTTTTATTTATACGATGAAGGATTGAGCTAGCTTAGTTTGAAAATCCCATAAATACATTTTTTTCTTGAATATTATTATACTCACTTCTTGCTAAATTCAATTATTCACAGCTTGTTGTAGTTATTATGCTTCTTTTTTTTTTAATAATGTATTTATAGATGCTGCTTTAGTGTCTCGTATACTCGATTTGTAAGTTTGAATGTAGGGTTTACAACAGTTTTGAAATGTGCCATATATAATGTGTTGTGATATATCATATTAACCTGAGTTGTTTTTACATGAATAGCTTGGTATTGCAATAAGAGAGTGCAATGGATATTTCTTCTTCTTCTTCTTCTTCTTCTTCTTCTTCTTCTTCTTCTTCTTCTTCTTCTTCTTCTTCTTCTTCTTCTTCTTCTTCTTCTTCTTCTTCTTCTTCTTCTTCTTCTTCTTCTTTCTTCTCCTTCTCCTTCTTCTCCCTTCTACTCCCCTCTTCCTACTCCTACTCCTCTTCCTGTTTCTCCTGCTCCTTCTTAACCATCTCATTCTTTTTCTTCCTCCTGCCTCTCCTACACCCCCCCCCCCACAGCCCCTCTCCCCCTCAACATATATCATTGCTGTATTTGAAAATATCTATGACTAATATAATACAAACAATCCCAATGAATTTCATAATTCATTCTTCTGCTAAGAGAAATAAGTATGTTATTTCCCTTTGATACTGTTTTTATTGTTATTTTCTTTTTGCTGTCATTTGGGGTTTTAGGTCCTACTTCTTTCCTGTTCACTTTTTCCCCCTTGTCCCTTGTGCTTGTTACTTCTGTGGTTGGTAGACACATACTACTGGTAGGTCCTACTTCTTTCCTGTTCACTTTTCCCCCCTTGTCCCTTGAGCTTCCTACTTCTGTGGGTGGTTGATGTGTCGTGCTGCTGCTGGTAGGTCCCTACTTATTTCTTCCTTTCACTTCTTGTCTTCATCTTGCCATTTCGTCTTAATTAAAACCTGAGATCACCCACATGCAGTGGACAAGGGTACGTTTCAATGGGGAAAAAAAACCCCCAAAAAAACGGATCCCGTTACGTCCTCTCTTAACTCAGCCTGAAAATGCCACATAATGATATGGTGGATGGGATGAATTTGAATGAAACAAACAAACAATAAATGTTCTTGTTTTTATTTCCTTGATCTGATTATTTATGCTGCTGGTGGGAAGTTCATAAGAAGAGTACTTTTAAGCAAAGGGAGATCATCTCTTTTTCTTTTTTTTATGTTTTAACTTTGAAAAAGGATGATGTAAGACTTTTTTTTTCTTTTCGTTTAATGGAGGCGTTGTAGCTGAACTGTAGTGTTGTGAGCTTGTAGTCATGACAACACTGGTTCAAGCCCCACGGTTGGCACGGGCAGGTTATTTCCACATCATTGTACTCTTAGGAAAGGTACTTCACTCTATTTTCCTCACTTGACTCAGGTGTGTGAATGAGTACCCAGCTATAGGAAGAGAAAGATTTTTGTCAGAGTGTTAGTATGAAAAGCCTAACAGGTTTGTGCACTGTATGCTCCCCGGGGAGTTGAGAAGGACTTTGAATGAAATGGCCTGCTGGGGGATAAATGATGTACAGTCAGTGAGCCTGCACTTGTGCGGGGACACAGACTATAAATCCTTCTTTATCTTTAATCCTTAATTCATGTGACAGGGGAGGAGGATGAAGAAGTGGACATTGAGAAATTAGAAGAAGAATTCGAGCAAGTGGGTCCTCTGATGGACCACGTCGACGAAGAGAAGAAATCAGAGGGACAAGGAGCCAGCTCGAAGACACGTTTTGAAGATGAGAAAACTGGTTTCAGTTGGCTCATCTCTCCCGGTATTGATTGAGACATTGTTTTGGTTATAGAGTTTGGTTACAAGGTGTTTACTTACAAAGTGTTTGGTTACAAAGTGTTTGGTTACAAAGTGTTGGGTTACAAAGCTTTTGGTTACAAAGTTTTTGGCTACAAGGTGTTAACTTACAAAGTGTTTAGTTACAAAGTGTTTGGTTACAAAGCTTTTGGCTACAAAGTTTTTGGTTACAAAGTGTTAACTTACAAAGTGTTTAGTTACAAAGTGATAGGTTACAAAGTATTTGGTTACAAAACTTTTGGTTACAAAGTGATAGGTTACAAAGTGATAAGTTACAAAGTGATAGGTTACAAAGTGTTTGGTTACAAAGTATTTGGTTACAAAGTGTTTGGTTATAAAGTGATAGGTTACAAAGTTTTTTGGTTATAAAGTTTTGTTTACAAAGTGTTAAGTTACAAAGTATTAAGGTACAAAGTGTAAGGTATTTCACCCAGCTTTCATCCTGCTATTTCTCCTTAATTCATCCTGAGATTACTACACATGGTGGACGGAGCAAATTTCAATGAAACAAAGCAATAAAACTTTGGCTGAACCT
Organism: Doris montereyensis; assembly: GCA_037039925.1. Lineage (NCBI taxonomy): Eukaryota > Metazoa > Mollusca > Gastropoda > Nudibranchia > Dorididae > Doris > Doris montereyensis. The sequence goes on along the minus strand of JAXRKP010000972.1, from coordinate 15,050 downwards.
TCCAAAAATTTCTTTTTGATTTACGAACCTTTCAGCTTCCTTGTCTTGCATGATAATATGCTGCAAGATTCATAGTATATGTTTGTAATCTGAATTATTAAATCTTTTATTTTGTTTTTATTTGTTTGGTATGTAAAGTTTAGGATTTGTGTGTGTGTGGGGGGGGGGGGGTGGGGTGGGGTGGGGGTGATGATTGGCATCTGCTAGCAAACCATGGTAACTCTTGGACTTGTCCGATTATCTAAATATATTATTCTGAGGGGGTATTTCTTTGTACATCAGGGGCTCCGTGACCAGGTGACTGAGAGTAACCATATTTTTCATGTAGTTTCTCAACGGCCCCACGTTTGTTTCCATTTGAAGACTTTTCTATGAGAAGTGATGTTTAATTGAAGAAAATTTTATTGTCTCCCTGTCTTTCAGTATGATTTTCATTCACCAAAGCCGCCATTTCAAACAGGTTTTATTATTATTAAAAAAAGCTGGGAAAGTCTTGTTCCCGCCTACCAGTGCAATTTCATTATCAAGTACTGATTCAATCTAATAATCATACTTAATATCACCTTGGGTTATAGCATGCTTGTTGTTAAATAATTTCAAAAATAATTTTTTCTTTTTTACTTGTCAAGCAAATCATTAAAATAAAATCCTCTTTTTCCTTCCCATTCTTTGCTGTCACATTGGTGCAAAAGATTTTGTCCAGAAGAGGCATTTCAATGTTGACCTGTTATAGTGTGTACTCAAAAGAGTAGATATTTAACTATCTCTTTTTCACCCTTTTTGAGCATTTCCAGACATTATCCATAATAAAGTTACTTTCTGAAACTCTCAGCACTCAGGAACCACTACACCTGTGACCACTATATTCAAAACATAAGCTTGACATAGCCTGCTACAGATTTTTTATTAAACCTCGTCATATCAACTTGTGAATCAAAATTAATTGAAGTTATTGACTCAATAGATTTTTTACCTTGCGATCGAGGAAACTTTTTATTGTATCGAATTCATCAATTTCCGGTCATGACAAAATACACCCGTGTAATCTCTATTATCAGTGTGGAGCACTGACCCGATCTCATAATCATACTTTACATTATCCCAGGTTATAATATGCTTTTAATACAATATTATGAAAGAACAATAATTTTGTTGTTTTTTGTTTGTTTTGCCTTGCTTTCTTCAATTAGACTTTGAAAGCTTTCAGCTGTTGACAGTTTTGGGATTGCAAAATACTGTGTGAGCTGCTTTAGCTTTTTGTGGTAGAGAAAAATCTCTAATAATATTATTGTGCTCATACAAAGTACAATTCCATTTTGATATATCATTGATAGAATTTAAAAAAAATAAGTTTTATAGTATTGCACTCTCCTACATCTAAACGAAATATTTGGAGTCAAGAGCGTTTTACAATTAAAACAGTTTCAAAATTTGACTTTAAAAATAGACATGCTAAAAGCTGTGCGTTTTAAAAACGAATCTTGTATCTCATTTACAATCCATAACAATATCCTATTATCATGAATAAAAAATGATTTACATACAAATAGTAGAGAAATTTCAAACAGAAAACATATTCTATTTTGCATAAACCTGGCAGGATAAGAAATGTTTCAAAGATTTCTTAAAGGAAGAGACGGATTCAAAGGTTCTTATATTTGATTGCAGTCTGTTCCGTAGTGGAGGAATATATGAAGAAAAGGCATTCACCAAATGATATGTAAATATGCTTTTGGGAGGAACTTTTAGAAAAGTTTTGTCCCTGAATGATCTCAGCAATCTTATTGGGGAATAGGGGTGGGGGTGGGGGTCGGGGGTCGGTCACTCTAAAGATAGACAACGTTGTTGTATCAACTGTCTCCACATCTGGCGGTCATGTGCAATGGCTCTAGTTGTGGCAGAACTCACATCAGTCTTACCAGCAACATTTTTGTCAGTCCATTTCCTTTTTCTGTCTCCTCTCGTCCTGCAACCTTTTACAGTGCACTGAAGAATTGTCTCGTTTTCTTCAATCAGTTTCCTCATGTGTGCCCATACCAACGTTATTCCTGTTATTGCATTATAGCCTCGTAAATCCTCGCACTGCCTGATGCAACGTTTAATAGTTGAGGGTTTTTCTGGTCTGGTCGAAGTATGGCATTTCAAGTAGTCTTCTGTAGCATTTCATTTACATCGGCTTGATCGCAATCGATCATTTGTCACTGAATGGAATCTTCATTACTGGTTTCTAATTTGGGAGAATCACTAGTCTCATTCAACTCGGTGGGGAGGGAAGGGGAGGAGGCAGAAATGTATGTTGGCAATGATATCAGCTGAGGATTAAAACTCATGACAGGCTAGGGGTTTTGTCCAGGAGGCCATAATGTATTTTATCTCCTGCTCTGCTTAATAGCCATAGAAACCATGATAAGCTCTGGTTCTTTGGGCCGTAATGGCCTTGAAATTTCATTTAGAATTTGCTTCCGAGTTTTATTTTTTGTTCGATATTTTGTCCTAGGTTGGGGATTGTTCTTGAATTGGGCTTATAATAACTTTTATACATGTTTTTTGGGTTTTTTTTAGAGCGATTTACAAAAAAAAAGTTTTTGTTTAGATGTGTTGCATTAATGTTGATTGCACTGCATCCATGTAGAAAATCACTTTAGGATTGAAGACAATTTATTAGCTTTGAACTATATTGTCTTGACTACCCATTTGACGATTTTGGAATTATCATCATTGTCAGATTCATAGTCGTTAATTTGTCCTGTCTCATAAAAAAAAATGGTAACCAAAATCGGTCTACGTTTGTCACAAGTTTCACTAACATTTTGTAAAAATGTTTTTTCCAGATTTGTTCTAACTGAGAACTTAAGAGCTTATTTTCTCAAAAGGAAGTTTGTTTGTAGTTAGAACAATATAATTCTGAGGTGGCAAATTGTGGTATAGTGTAGAGGATACAGTTGAAATGCTGTCAGCAAGGTTATGACAAAGTGAAGACACTCAACTGAACATTTTTGTTGCAATGTTTTGTATCACATCCTCATTGAAAGTATGTGAAAACTGCAAGCTCGATATAACCCTGTTGCAGCGAGGTTCAAACTTGATGCAGCCAAGTTACCAACCACCCCTTGTGGCGAAGGTATAAAGCTGTTGTCGTTTTGAGGTGCCCCACTTCACCATATATACAGCAATGTTCCATATAATCCATGCTATTGTTGTGATCCATTTCATAACTTTGCCTTTCAATCCTACAATTATAGTTTTATGATACTGACTATTGGGTTTTAACAACTGTAAACCTGCAATATCTTAACTTGCTGATTACTCTTTTATTAAGAGTAAAAAAAATTGGATTTGCAAGTCCATTGATTTTACTCATTGATGTATTATGTGCTTTTCAAAATGTCATCGTGTGCTCGAAAAAATAGGTTTTTATTTTAAGGAAATTAAGTCCTTTTTCTGTTTAGAAAAATAAGAAGAGAAGTAAAAATCGTTTTGTTTCATATGTTTTCTAGTTCATCCCCATTTTCATGGGTTTGTTTTTATTTCTGGTATTATTTTCAATTTTTCCAAAAAAAAATAATTTTTTTTTCTCCAATGATAGCAGTGCACGTTAAAACATTTCGTTTTTTAATTGTTTTTTATGTGTTTTTATAATTGTTTTTAGTTGGTGTTATTTTCTTAATTTGGTTTTTATGTAAATGATAAATCTATCCATATTTCTCACCACTTCGCAATCAAGTAAGAGCACATTAGAATATTTATTCCTAACGTGTAGATACGTAGATACTGTTTATATCACACAGATGTTTTCAAAAATTCCTTGTAAACCTTCACCAATTAGAAACTAGATAATGCGCAGAACACTTTTTTTTTTGTTTCTAGTGAAAGTTTTCCATCTGAAATAATAATAGTATTACAATGTCAGTAATCGTTTTGTTATTGAAATAAAAATATTATTGCTGGTGTAATAATATTATTTTTACTCTTGTAATTGTGTGTGAATGCAATATTGTTCCTAGAAGAAAAAAGAAGAAAAAAGTTGCATAGAGTGGTGGAACGTCAAAACAGCTGCCCAAGGACCGGAAGGAAAGGCCATGTGAAGAAAGGAACCTTTATTGTCAATACATCATCCTATGGGGGGTGTAAGATATGTAAAAAATAGTCAATCTTGTAATAAATGTGACCCATTTGTATAAACGGTGGGTTTGATTGGTTGATGCCATTGAATGTCCCAAGTTTTCCTCATAACATCAACATGGCCACTGTAACATCAGCTTAGCTACATTTAACAACAGCAAAACAATCACCCAATGTAAGACAAAATATGATCACAACAGATTCTTGTTAGTTATTGTATGGAGAAAAATATAGTCTTTATTTAAAAAAAAAATGAAATGAAAGCTGTTATTGAAATAAAGAATTTTTTTTTTTATTGAAATAAGAGAACTTTTGACAGACACATCAAACAGAATTGACTAGCTGTACTGATGTTATAGCTGTGTTGATGTTACACCACTCTAGACTGTGCCACTTATAGTCTTAAACTAGCGATTGAATTATGAGCAAGAATTTGTTAGTTGTACGATTTTTCCTCTTTACGAGTTGTCATCATTTTCCTCATTCGCTTAGAAGAGAAATTTTTCTTTTAAAACATAACTTCTCTTCTAAGCGAATGAGGAAAGTGAAGTGAGGTTTTAAAAAGAAAATTTCTCATTAGTATCACAAAATCTTGAAAATTTGTAAGCCCATCGAAATTGTAGTTAGACACAGTCACATTGTTTTATAGTTATGCAAAAGGTAATATTCATACAATATTCGAAGAAAGTGTTACTGTTCTTACAATCTGAGAAATGTGTAAGTATATCAAACTGGTAGATAGGCATACATGCATACATGTAGTCATATTGTTTGTAGTTATGCACAAGGTAATATTCTTTAATTTTCCTGCCTATCTATCTGTTCATTGGCCTGGCTGTTTGCCCTTTGATCCCAACCCTCATCCGTGACATCAAATGTAACAACTTTCCTCATTCTCACAATGTGTATCTTAAGGCTGATTAATCATATTATATTAGTGATACCTTTTTTTCCTTTCTAATTTTTTACCCTGCTTCAAATCATCTTTTCCTCGATGTTTTCTAATGATGTGTTCCATCCCTCCTCCTCCCATGCTTAAAACCTTCATTTTTGATTTTCCCAACAATGACCAATGAAAAGAGAGGAAAAATTCCCAAAATCCTGCTATGATCCAAAAATCATCGAATGAGCCTGAGAAAACGGGGGTTTCAGATGAGAAAATCGCTCATGACAGGTACATCATGTCTGTGACAGTTATAAATCCCTTTAGGAGATTTTGTTTTTGAATTCCTTTGACAAAAGACTTCCTTTCATGAAAACTATGGGACCTTTGTGACTTTTTTTTCTTTTTGAAAAAATTCTTTTACATTTTGGATTAAGCAAAAAAGCAAAACTGTGCCTTATTCTTAATTGCTTTTAGTACACATAATTCTTTATCATTTGGTAGAGTCGTAAGAATACATAGATCTAATCAACTGATATAAAATTGCTTTTTTTTTTAAATTTATAAATTTCATACATATAAATGTACCTCGTTTTTAATTTGACAGGAATATAATCTTTAACCTTCAAACATGTTTTTTCATATGAATTTATTATAGATCATTTGTTGGTTTGTATGTTTTTGGGCAACCCCAATAGACCAGTTGACTTTGTTAATCCACAGCTCAACTTAAAGATATGCTTTGAACTAATGAGACTTTTTTTTTCTGCTTAATAATAGCTTATACAACAAATCAATCATTTTATTTTGTTTCCTTTTTAATATTAAAATTCAACTAAGATATTTTTTTTTTCCTTTCTTGTGCAGTTATGTAAGATAATCCTACGTAATTGCAGATATACAAATAACTTTATCTAGAATTTGGCTCTCTAGACCTTATTATAATACTTTTTATGTTGATTTAATTTGAGGTTTTAATGGTGATGGCTTTTGGTGACATTTGAAAATTTTGGCAACTAATTTATTATTTAAAGAATCCTGATCATTAAGTCATGAATGAATACATTTTCAATAATGTCTTATTACGATTTATTATCTTTAAAAGTTGGTCCATTGGTCTGTACATCGTAGCTCAATTTTATTTATGATCTCACGTTGACTTCAGGCGAGTATGTCCTGATGGTGACGGATGTGACCAATCCTCCGTTCCTTGGGTGTAAACTAGAGCCAGCCTTCCTACTGTTGAAGTTGAAGAAGCCAAAGAAGATTGTGGTCAAGAAATCAAGGTATTTTTTAGTATTATTATTTACATGCACATTGTTACATACAGTACATTTTGTGTTGATTTATATATGTTGGTAAGACAATGAACTCTTTGTTCTTAAAAGAAAGCATACGTATCTAAAAAAAATAGTTTTTTTCTAAAAAGAAAAATCTCAAAGAATTCTAACGTTGAGATTGGGTCTGGTTTATATTTCATCTTCGAAAAAGCACTTACCTGAGCTCACTTGTATTTTGTATTGGCTAATTTGTGGTGATGGCATTACTGTTTAACTAATCCATCAACAGTTTTGATTGACAGCAGCTGCCATACAAACGGGGTCACCATGACATTCATTACAGCTTGGCTGTCAAACTCAAATTTTCTCTACAGCCGCATAAGAAAATTTAAATATTATATTAGCAGATCATACCAACAGAATGAAGAAAGCTACACTGTTATGTCATCACTTAATATCAAATCTAATTTATTGATTAATTCATTTTAATTAATTCATTCATTCATTCATTCATTCATTCATTCATTCATTCATCATTCATTCATTCATTCATTCATTCATTTTCATTCATCAATTACAAACATGATTGTTCATGGTTGCCTTCAGGAATAAAAATCTTACCCATACATCTAACATAGGTATTTTGAGGGAAACTGCGGTCTGTATGAGTTTATGATGGAGCCATACATTTTCTTAAACATTGCCGAACTGCAGACACCAGTCCAACAAAACCTAAATTGCTGAACAAAACTATGAAGAAGATAGCTTATTATTTGAGATATGCACTATGGAAACTGTTAATTATTCTTTATTTGACTGTCTCATCTTTGGCATCTTTTTTTGATTAATATCGAACATATATCTAGTTGAAATGTCTGTGCATGTCAAACTTTCATATCTGCCCTGTTGATTTGAGGGCCACACTCAAAAGCCTTTTAGGGCCACACTGTCTTTGAGGGCCACATTCAAAGCCTTTTAGGGCCACAACTTTCCACACTCAAAGCCTTTAGGCCACACCTTTGAGGACCACACTCAAAGCCTTTAGGGACACACTCATTTTTAGGGCCCACACTCGAAGCTCTTTGGCCTTTGAGGGCCACACTCGGAAGTCTTGAGGGCCACACTCAAGTCTTTGAGGGCCACACTCCAAATTTTTGAGGGCCTCAAACTCTTTGAGGGCCACACTCAAAGTCTTTGAACTCAAAGTTGGAGTCTTTGGGGCCACACTCAAAGGGCCACACTTTTGAGGGCCACACTCAGAAGCTTGAGGGCTGATTGAGGGCCACACTCGAGGGCCACACTCGAACTCTTTGAGGGCCACACTCAAGTCTTGAGGGCCACACTCGAAGTCTTTGAGGGCCACACTCAAAGCCTTTGACACTCCCACGTCTTTGAGGCCACACTGTTTTTGGGGCCAAGATCTCTTTGAGGGCCACACTGTCTTGAGGGTCACACTGGAAGCCTTTGAGGGCAACACCGTCTTTGAGGGTCACACTCGAAGTCTTTTTTGAGGGCAACACTCCAAAGTCTTTGACCACAATGGAAGCCTTTGAGGGCAACACTCAAAGTCTTTGAGGGTCACAATGGAAGCCTTTCAAAGTCTTTGAGGGGTCACACTGGAAGCTTCTGAGGGCCACACTTCCACCCTCAGAGGTAGGCCTGGGCAAGACTTTGTTCTATTACTCGTTGTTATCAACTACTGTCTTCTGGTCTCGTGTTATTCGATCACATGAATACAACAAGATGGCCTCATGCATTCAAAACTGTGAAAATGGAACTGAATGTTGAACCCTCTGAGCCTTGGGTCTTGGAGGGGGGAAGGAGGGGTCAGAAGGGAGAGGGCTCACGTGACCTCCTTGCTCTGATTGAAGCTTCGCGATAGCAGAAGACAGACTCAGTGAGAGAGTGGTAAACTGCTGTTACTGTCACTGTGAGAGAGTGGGTGTGGCAGTGGACTGAAAGTTAGCTAGGCTCACACCCCTCATGCTCTTCTTTCAATCTCTGGTCTCGTCAAGTCAAAGTAGTTCGTAGCCACAGCGTAGGTTGGTATCAGGATGGGATTCATCTCCTCTCATCTCGGGGCTCGCTGGTCTTGGAGACCGTGGTCAGATTCGAATAAAACACCTCGAAGCCTTGTATTCGTTGGTATCGAGTAATGGCTCGAGAAGCACCCAGGCCTACTTTGAGGACCACACCTGGCCTCGTGGCTGCCAGTTTTACACCCTTCATTACAGGATCATGCTGTCATTGTCATGTCCTTTATATGTTCATTTGCTACACTGATTTTCATGTTTCCATGGTTTGGTCATTGTATGATTCTATTTCACATCTCTTTACCACAACACTTTTCTCTTATGACTTCTCTGCATCACCGACTCAATCAGAAAAATCTGTCGCTATCAGAAGGTGGTTTGATATTTGTACAAGCAACAAATTATGCCATTAGGTCTATTACATAGTCTACATTCTTATGGTTTACTGCTTTGTGATTTCTACAATGGTAAAGTAGAGATAGCAGAAGATGTATGAATGCTGCAAAGTAATCAATTTAATCGCTTTGTCAATTATTAACAAAGCAATTTAGTTGATTACTTTGCAGCATTCATATCTCTATACCAAAGTGCCCTTTATCAAAATTAAAGTGACATGGTCAGGTTAACGGACTTGGGATCATGAGGTCCCGAGTTCGAATCATGGCAAAGCTAGACCTGATATCGTGTTCCTTTGGATCCCGATGTAAATGGGTACAAGCACTAGCTTAGGAGTAAAAACCTGTGCCAGGCTAGCATCCTGTGCAGGAGATGGTCATTATCACCTGCTCCAGTTCACGTTTTAAAAGCGGGATTAGCTCTGGCTCTATGGGCATTAATGGCTTCGAACGAACTTTGCTTTATCTCAAAATTAAATTTGCTATGAGTCAACATTAAATTGCTTTATATGGAAATTAAATTGCTCTGTGTCAAAATCAGATAACCCCATGTCAAAATTGAATTTCTCCATGACAAAATTAAATTGCTTCTTCATTTCAAAAAATTAAATTGCTTCATTTCAAAATTTAATTGCTTCATTTCAAAATTTAATTGCTTCATTTCAAAATTAAATTTTCAAAATTAAATTGAGCCAAGTCAAAATGAGATGGCCCCCCCATGTTGGACTGCTATTGTGGAATTCAAATGAACTAACACGTAATTTCTGTTTTACTCAGGTCCGATCGATCTTCTGAGTCTGAAATTGAAAGTGAAGAGGAATCAGAAAATAACTGAATTGAAAAGCAACCGTTTATTGATGCAATTTCTTGCTTGAATTAAAACTGAATGTTATCACTGCAGTCAGCTTTCAGGTTTTAATTGATTAACCTTTAATTTATTGAACCTTTAATTTATTGTTTGATTTCTGAGGAATTACTTTCAAGGTCTTAATGGTGATTTTAGCACTTTGGAAAGCATTATTAATTTTTAGTTTATCATCGATAATTTGATACTTTCGTGAGTTTTGATGTATTTTTCAAACAAGGCAGATAGCAAGCACCTTTTTGTTGTTGAGATTTTGGATTGTTTTTTTTTTTAAATTTTGTTTGTTTAATAAGCAATCTACAAAGCAATGACATGTTTTAATGTCTAAGGAAAGGCTAGATTAATGAACGAGAGAGAGAGAGAGAGAGAGAGAGAGAGAGAGAGAGAGAGAGAGAGAGAGAGAGAGAGAGAGAGAGAGAGAGAGAGAGAGAGAGAGAGAGAGAGAGACAGACAGACAGACAGACAGACAGAC
>JAXRKP010000971.1:172500-188305 GCA_037039925.1 Doris montereyensis | reverse complement strand
TATATTTATTGGTGGAGTTGACATGTCTGGTAGCCTTTTTCACTTTGAGCAACATACGTGGAATTTTCATAACTGACCTACCTAAAGATAAAATTGTCCTACCGTCAAAATAAATATCTTGAATCAAATGTGGACGAATTGTTCAACAGGACCCCACTAAGTGTTCACTATGACCCTATTAAGTATTCAATAAGACCTCACTAAGTGTTCAATAGGGACCCCACTAAGTGTTCACTATGACACTATTAAGTATTCAATAAGACCACACTAAATGTTCAATAGGACCCCACTAAGTGTTCACTATGACCCTATTAAGTATTCAATAAGACCCCACTAAGTGTTCAATAGGACCCCACTAAGTGTTCACTATGACCCTATTAAATATTCAATTAGACCCCACAAAGTGTTCAATAGGACCCCACTAAGTGTTCAATAGACCCCACTAAGTGTTCAATAGGACCCCACTAAGTGTTCAATAGGACCCCACCTAAGTGTTCAATAGGACCCCACAACGTGTTCAATAGGACCCCACTAAGTGTTCACTATGACCCCTATTAAGTATTCAATTAGACCCCACAGGACCTCAATTGTTCAATAGGACCCCACTAAAGTGTTCAATAGACCCCACTAAGTGTTCAATAGGACCTCACTAATTGTTCAATAGGACCCCACTAAGTGTTCAATAGGACCCCCACTGAGTGTTCAATAGGACCCCACTATGTTCAATAGACCCTAATAAGTGTTCAATAGGACCCCACTCAGTGTTCAATAGGACCCCACTAAGTGTTCAATAGACCCCACTAAGTGTTCACTATGACCTATTAAGTATTCAATAGGACCCACTGAAAGTGTTCCTTAGGACCCCACTAAGTGTTCACTATGACCCTATTAAGTATTCAATAAGACCCCACTAAATGTTCAATAGGAACCACTGTGTTTAATAGTACCCCATTAAGTATTCAATACGAGGCCATTAAGTGTTCAATAGGACCCCATTAAGTATTCAATAGGACCCCACTAAGTGTTCAACAGGACCCCACTAAGTGTTCACTATGACCCTATTAAGTATTCAATAAGACCCTACTAAATGTTCAATAGGACCCACTATAAGTGTTCAATAGGACCCCATTAGTGTTCAATAGGACCCATTAAGTGTTCAATAGGACCCCACTAAGTGTTCAATAGGGACCCAATTAAGTGTTCAATAGGACTCATTAGGTGTTCACAGGGACCCCAGCAAGGTTCAATAGGACCCTTACTCAAGTGTTCAATAGGACCATCATGTTCAATAGACCCCAGCCATGTTCAATAGGTCTCACTAGTGTTCATGACCCCACTAAGGTTCAATAGGACCTCACTATGTTCACCAGGACCCTATTAAGTATTCAATAGGACCCCACTAAGTGTTCAATAGGACCCCACTAAGTGCTCAATAGACCCATTAAGTGTCTAATAGGACCCCATAAGTGTTCAATAAGATCCTATTAAGTATTCAACATATCTATTAAGTATTCATTAGGACCCCATTAAGTATTCAATAGGACCCCCATAAGTATTTAATAGGACCCCATTAAGTATTCAATAGGACCCTCATTAAGTATTCAATAGACCCCATTAAGTGTTCAATAGGACCCCATTAAGTATTCAATAGGACCCCATTAAGTATTCAATAGGACCCCATTACGTATTCAATAGGACCCCATTAAGTATTCAATAGGACCCCATTAAGTGGTTCAATAGGACCCCCATTAAGTGTTCAATAGGACCCCACTAAGTGTTCAATAGGACCCCACTAAGTGTTCAATATTACCCCATTTAAGTATTCAATACGACCCCATTAACTGTTCAATAGGACCCCATTAAGTATTCAGTAGGACCCCATTAAGTGTTCAATAGGACCCCACTAAGTGTTCAATAAGACCCCATTAAGTATTCAATAGGACCCCATTAAGTGTTCAATAGGACCCCACTAAGTGTTCAATAAGACCCCATTAAGTATTCAATAGGACCCCATTAAGTGTTCAATACGACCCCACTAAGTATTCAATAGGACCCCACTAAGTGTTCAATACGACCCCACTAAGTATTCAATAGGACCCCATTAAGTGTTCAATACGACCCCACTAAGTGTTCAATAGTACCCCACTTCTCTTCACAAGCATTTTAGTCTTTGCATTATTTTCTTTCTTCACACATTATATGGATTTTCTCATTGGAGACATACGACCTTTTAACTCCTTGTTTGGGGATTTCCCTGTTCTTCCAGCATTAAACTTTTCAGAAAGTATGCCCCCAGACCTACTCATGTATCAGTTCTTCTAGCATTGAACCTTTTCAGAAGCTATGCCCCCCTAGGCCTACTTGTTTATCAGTTCTTCCAGCATTAACCTTTTCAGAAAGTGTGCCCCCCCCCCCCCTCCTAGGTCTACTGGCTAATCCATTGGGAGACTGTGAAGGTCACTCAGTTCTTCCAGCAGTAACCTTTTCAGAAAGTATGCCCCCCCCCCTTAGGTCTACTGGCTAATCCATTGGGAGACTGTGAAGGTCACTCAGTTCTTCCAGCATTAACCTTTTCAGAAAGTATGCCCCCCCCCCCCCCTTAGGTCTACTGGCTAATTCATTGGGAGACTGTGAAGGTCACTCAGTTCTTTCAGCAGGTAACATTTTCAGTAAGTATGCCCCCCCCCCCCTTTAGGCCTACTGGCTAATCCATGGGGAGACTGCGAAGGTCACTTGCTCTGTCGGAGTTTTGTGTGATTGAAATTTCTGTGTAAGACAACAGGTGGCGTGGGTTGTTGCCCCATCTAGCTGAAATGTGAACTTCAAGGTACTTAGGGCCCATAAAGCCGGAGCTTATCCCGGTTTCTATAGCGTGAAGCGGAACAGGTGACAGTAATCACCTCTTGGACGCTAGTCTGACGCAGAGTTTTACTCCCAAGCTAGTGCGTGTACTCATTTACACCTGGGTAAAGTCGGGGAAATGTGAGTTAAGTGTCTTTTCCAATCAACAACAACATCAGACCTGGCTTTGCTAGGATTCGAACTCGGGACTTTATGATCTCCGTCCGGCAGCCTAATCGCTCAACCACCGACGCCACGTAAAATATGAACTTACCCAGCCGGTAAAGGCGCCTACAATCCAGCTTTAGTTTTCTTTCTCAAGAAGCTTGATGTCACGTTGTGTATTGACTTTTGTCTTAAAAGCGTCAATTTAACGTGTATCAGGAAATCCCTGTGACGTCATCATATTTGTTTTAATGTGTATCAGGAAATCCCTGTTGACGTCATAATATTGTAATTTAATGTGTATCAGGAAATCCCTGTTGACGTCATCATATTGTAATTTAATGTGTATTAGGAAATCCCTGTTGACGTCATCATATTGTAATTTAATGTGTATCAGGAAATCCCTGTTGACGTCATCATATTGTAATTTAATGTGTATCAGAAATCACTGTTGACGTCATCATATTGTAATTTAATGTGTATCAGGAAATCCATGTTGACGTCATAATATTGTAATTTAATGTATAAGGAAATACCTGTTGACGTCATCATATTTTGTTTTAATGTGTATCAGGAAATCCCTGTTGACGTCATCATATTTTGTTTTAATGTGTATCAGAAATCCCTGTTGACGTGATCATATTTTTTTAAAATAAATCTCTAGTTCTCATGGTAACGTCTCTCCACATGAATGTCACATTTACAGAGTCCGTATACCACATCGCTATTACGACTGTACGTAATTTCCAGTGTAACATCTTTCTCATCGGTTAAACAATGTCAGACAGTCAGTTGCAAACCGATCTAAAAGCTTTGTTCCTCGAGCTGTTCATTTTGATTTAACCTTTTCAAAAATGGTGCAGTTCAGTTGAGGAACATGACAGAGATTGAATGTTTACCCACGCGGCTGCGGAATCACTAAAGTAGCCAGCAATTTAAATGGACGGAAATTCTGAAAATAATGATTAACATATCCAGTTTCTAGTTCAAACGTTTTAAAGTTTAGTAACCAGCTAATATATATATCATTTCGTGTCTTTGGGTTCAAAGGTATACACCTGGCCTTGGGTTAGAGAGGTATACGCCCTGGCCTTTGGGTTGAGAGGTATACGCCTGGCCTTTGGGTTGAGAGGCCTCTGCCTTGCCTTTGGGTTGAAATGTATACGCCTGGCCTTTTTGGGTTGAGAGGCCTCTGCCTTGCCTTTGGGTTGAAATGTATACGCCTGGCCTTGAGTTGAGAAGTATACGCCTGATCTTTGGGTTGAGAGGTATACGCCTGATCTTTGGGTAGAGAGGTATACGCCTGATCTTTGCTTGAAATGTATACGTCTGGTCTTTGGGTTGAAATGTATACGCCTGGTCTTTGGGTTGAAATGTATACGTAAATGTATACGCCTGGTCTTTGGGTTGAAATGTATACGTCTGGTCTTTGGGTTGAAATGTATACGCCTGGTCTTTGGGTTGAGAAGTATACGCCTGGTCTTTGGGTTGAAATGTGTACGTCTGGTCTTTGGGTTGAAATGTGTACGCCTGGTCTTTGGGTTGAAATGTACGCCTGGTCTTTGGGTTGAAATGTATAGGCCTGGTCTTTTTGGTTGAAATGTATACGCCTGGTCTTTGGGTTGAAATGTATACGCCTGGTCTTTGGGTTGAAATGGTATACGCCTGGTCTTTGGGTTGAGGTATGTACGTCTGGTCTTTGGGTTGAAATGAGGTAAATGTGTACGCCTGGTCTTTGGGTTGAAATGTATACGTCTGGTCTTTGGTTGAAAGGCCTTTGGGTGAAATGTACGTCTGGGGTTGAAATGTACGCCTATGCTTTGCCTTTTTGGGTTGAATGAGGCCTAGTGCTTTACGCCTTTTTGGGTTGAGAGGTATGACCTGGTCTTGGGTTGAGAGGTCTTCGGATTGAGAGGCCTATGCCTTGCCTTTGCTGAGAGGCCTGTCCTTTACCTTTGGGTTGAGAGGTATACGCCTGGTCTTCGGATTGGAGAGGCCTATGCCTTGCTCTTTTGTTGAGAGGCCTATGCCTTGCCTTTGGGTTGAGAGGCCTATGCCTGGTCTTTGAGTTGAGAGGCCTATGCCTTGCCTTTGGGTTGAGAGGTATACGCCTGGTCTTGGGGTTGAGAGGCTATGCCTTGCCTTTGAGTTGGAGAGGCCACCATGCCTTGCCTTTGGGTTGAGAGGTATACGCCTGGGTTGAGAGGCTTGCCTTGCCTTGCTGAGAGGCTATACCTTGCCTTTTGGGTTGGGAGAGGTATACGCCTGGCCTTTGGGTTGAGAGGCCTATGCCTTGTCTTTGGGTTGAGAGGCCTATGCCTTGTCTTTGGGTTGAGAGGCCTATGCCTTTCCTTTGGGTTGAGAGGCCTATGCCTGGCCTTTGTTTGAGAGGCCTATGCATTGCCTTTGGGTTGAGAGGTATACGCCTTGCCTTTGGTTTGAGAGGCCTATGCCTTGCCTTTTGGGTTGAGAGGCCTATGCCTTGCCTTTGGGTTGAGAGGTATACGCCTGGCATTAGAGTTGAGAGGCCTATGCCTTGCCTTTGGGTTGAGCGGCCTATGCCTTGCCTTTGTGTTGAAAGGCCTATGCCTTGCCTTTGTCTTGAGAGGCCTATGCCTTGCCTTTGGCTAGCGAGTCCTCGAAACTAAGTTGCAGAACATGAAATGTCTGTCTTGTGACCAGAGCACAAAGTAGTAAGCCAGAATGACGTGCATCATTGTAATAGAGCTACTTGTTTCTCTGAAGAGGGTTTCCAGTAGTAAGTAAAAAAACTTGACATAATCAATCTTAGTGTGCGGAGCCTTAGCGAAATAGTGACGTAATGTTTTTTGGTGTGCCCTATTATTCGATTTCTTTAAGTCTAGAACAACAAAACTTTAGGACGTGTTGTCTCGGATCAAATCTTAAATCATTCGTACCTTAAGTGGCACTTTTTTTCATATGTCCGATGCATTGCTATTTCATCTGTCGAATGTATATCTATTTCATCTGTACAATGTATATCTATTTCATCTGTCTGATGCATATCTATTTCATCTGTAGAATGTATATTTATTTCATATATCCGATCCATATCTATTTCATCTGTCCAATACATATCTATTTCATCTGTCCGACGTAAATCTATTTCATCTGTCCAATACATATCTATTTCATCTCTCCGATCCCATATCTATTTCATCTGTCCAATACATATCTATTTCATCTGTCCAATACATATCTATTTCATCTGTCCGACGTAAATTTATTTCATCTGTCCAACGTATATCTATTTCATCTGTCCAATACATATCTATTTCATCTATCCGATGTATATCTATTTCATCTGTCCGACGTATATCTATTTCAGTTGTCCAATACATATCTATTTCATCTGTCCAATACATATCTATTTCATCTGTCCAATACATATCTATTTCATCTGTCCAATACATATCTATTTCATCTGTCCAATACATATCTATTTCATCTGTCCAATACATATCTATTTCATCTGTCCGACGTATATCTATTTCAGCTGTCCAATACATATCTATTTCATCTGTCCAATACATATCTATTTCATCTGTCCAATACATATCTATTTCATCTTTCCAATACATATCTATTTTATCTGTCTGATGCCTATCTATTTCAGCTGTCAATACATATCTATTTCATCTGTCCAATACATATCTATTTCATCTGTCCAATACATATCTATTTCGTCTATCCGATGTATATCTATTTCATCTGTCCAATACATATCTGTTTCATCTGTCCAATACATATCTATTTCGTCTATCCGATGTATATCTATTTCATCTGTCCAATACATGTCTATTTCATCTGTCCAATACATATCTATTTCGTCTATCCCATGTATATCTATTTCATCTGTCAATACATATTTATTTCATCTGTCCAATACATATCTATTTCATCTGTCCAATACATATCTATTTCATCTGTCAATACATATCTATTTCATCTGTCCAATACATATCTATTTTCATCTGTCCAATACATATCTATTTCATCTGTCCAATACATATCTATTTCATGTGTCCAATACATATCTATTTCATCTGTCCAATACATATCTATTTCATCTGTCAATACATATCTATTTCATCTATCCGATGTATATCTATTTCATCTGTCAATACATATCCATTTCGTCTATTCAATGTATATCTATTTCATCTGTCAAATACATATCTAATTCGTCTATCCGATGTATATCTATTTCATCTGTCCAATACATATCTATTTCATCTGTCCAATACATATCTATTTCATCTGTCAATACATATCTATTTCATCTGTCCAATACATATCTATTTCATCTGTCCAATACATATCTATTTCATCTGTCCAATACATATCTATTTCGTCTATCCGATGTATATCTATTTCATCTGTCCAATACATATCTATTTCATCTGTCAATACATATCTATTTCATCTGTCCGACGTATATCTATTTCATCTGTCTGATGCCTATCTATTTCATCTGTCCGATGTATATCTATTTCATCTGTCCAATACATATCTATTTCATCTGTCCGATGTATATCTATTTCATCTGTCCGATGTATATCTATTTCATCTGTCCGAAGTATATCTATTTCATGTCCAATACATATGTATTTTATCTGTCCAATACATATCTATTTCATCTGTCCAATACATATCTATTTCATATGTCCAATACATATCTATTTCATCTGTCCAATACATATCTATTTCATCTGTCCAATACATATCTATTTCACCTTTCCAATACATATCTATTTCAGCTGTTCAATACATATATATTTCATCTGTCCAATACATATCTATTTCATCTGTCCAATACATATCTATTTCATCTGTCCAATACCTATCTATTTCATCTGTCCAATACATATCTATTTCATCTGTCCAATACATATCTATTTCATCTGTCCAATGCCTATCTATTTCATCTGTCCGATGCCTATCTATTTCATCTGTCCGATGTATATCTATTTCATCTGTCCAATACATATCTATTTCATCTGTCCAATACCTATCTATTTCATCTTTCCAATACATATCTATTTCATCTGTCTGATGCCTATCTATTTCATCTGTCCGATGTATATCTATTTCATCTGTCTGATGTATATCCATTTCATTTGTCTGATGTATATCTATTTCATATGTCCGGTGTATATCTATTTCATCTGTCTGATGCATATCTATTTCATCTGTCTGATGCATATCTATTTCATCTGTCTGATGCATATCTATTTCATCTGTCCAATGCATATCTATTTCATCTGTACAATGCATATCTATTTCATCTGTCTGATGTATATCTATTTCATATGTCCGATGTATATCTATTTCATCTGTCTGATGTATATCTTTGATCTGTTCGATTCTATTTCATCTGTCCAATGCATTATTCCATCTGTCCGATGTATATCTATTTCATCTGTCTGATGTATATCATCAGTCTGATGCATCTATTTGATCTGTTCGATGTAAATCTATTTCATCTATCTGATGTATATCTATTCCATCTGTCCGATGTATATCTATTTCATCTGTCCGATGTATATCTATTTCATCTATCTGATGCATATCTATTTCATCTGTTCGATGTATATCTATTTCATCTCTGATGTATATCTATTTCATCTGTCCGATGTATACCTATTTCATCTGTCCGATGTATATCTATTTCATCTATCCGATGTATATCTATTTCATCTATCCGATGTATATCTATTTCATCTGTCCGATGTACATCTATTTCATCTGTCTGATGTATACCTATTTCATCTGTCCGATGTATACCTATTTCATCTGTCTGATGTATATCTATTTTATCTATCCGATGTATATCTATTTCATCTATCCGATGTATATCTATCTCATCTGTCCGATGTATATCTATTTCATCTGTCCGATGTATATCTATTTCATCTGTCCAATGCATATCTTTTTCATCTGTCCTTCGAGCTTATGTCATTCGTCATGGAATTTCCCTCTGATAAATGTAAAAGACTGCACTCGAACTCAACAATAATTCCACCACAAGCAAGCCTTATTATGAAATATGCACGTGGCTTGATGTGATTGGCTATCACGCGACGCACTTTTCCAAATCACAGCATCTCCAGAGTCCTGCCTTATTGCTCAATACTTCATCCTCTATCAAAAAGTGCTATCTGTTATCGCTCCACTGTTTATTTGTTATCTCCACAATGAAAATATACTTTCCCCACCCCCCCTGCGCATTTTGTTTCGTTTGTGAAGCATATCCCAGACTAATGGCCACTAAGCACTCTAGCTACTTGCAATGGGGTTTCCAATGGCTTAATGGCTCTCTCCATTAGCGTCCATCTGGCTGCACTGTGTCCATTGACTGGGCCGTATTACCAAGAGACGGCCAATGTTCCTACTGGCACTAGAAAAAAGGCTTCCTCAATCCTCAGGCCATCAAACGACGGGCGCTTGGATATCAGCAAAAGGTTCTAAGAAAAGAAAACAGGCACATCTGACATTTGCTTTACTCCTGGATGGACATCGGTGTCGTACGAACAGGAAATGAAATTACAACTAAAATCTACCCCTTCCATCCCAAACTCCCCTCCCACCCAGCTTCTCTCATACACACACACCATCCCGTCACCGATTTTTGCTTTTGAATCTTAAAACGAGTAAAAGTCCAAAAACACGAACTCACTCATTATCATTCACCGCCATTCCTCTTCATAAGCAAATATTAGAAATTAGAGGATGAGGAATGTAATATTTAAAGGCACAGCTTCCGTGAACTAAAGATCTTCGTAGGTTTTCATCTTGTCAATACACATCAACTATCAATGTCAATCAGATGTGTGTCAAAGCTATATTGGTTCTATCTAATGACCAGAGAGAGAGAGAGAGAGAGAGAGAGAGAGAGAGAGAGAGAGAGAGAGAGAGAGAGAGAGAGAGAGAGAGAGAGGGAGAGAGAGAGAGGAGGGAGGGAGAGGGAGGGAGAGAGAGGGGAGAGAGAGAGAGAGAGAGAGAGAGAGAGAGAGAGAGAGAGAGAGAGAGAGAGAGGGAGGCAGGGAGGGAGGGAGGGAGGATGGATGGAGGGAGAGGGAGAGAGAGGAGGAGGAGGGAGGGAGGGAGGGAGAGAAGGGAGAGAGGGAGAGAGAAAGAGAGAGAGGCAAGAGGAAGGGAGGGAGGGAGAGGAGAGAGGGAGAGAAAGAGAGTGAGGCAGGAGGAAGGGAGGGAGGGAGTGATGGAAGGAGGGAGAGAGGAGAGATGGAGGAGGGAGAGAGTAGGAGAGTAAGAAGGAGAGAGGAGAGAGTGAGAGAGAGTGTGAGAGAGGGAAAGAGGAGAGAGAGAGAGAGAGAGAGAGAGAGAGAGAGAGAGAGAGAGAGAGAGAGAGAGAGAGAGAGAGAGAGAGAGAGAGACAGAGAGAGAGAAAGAGAGAGAGAGAGAGAGAGAGAGAGAGAGAGAGAGAGAGAGAAGAGTGAGAGAGAAACTTGGATCTTAAGTCTGTGAAACTTGAATCTATGGAAACTTGAACCTATTGAAACTTGAATCTATGAAATTTGGATCTTAAGTCTATTGAAACTTGGATCTTAGATCTTGAATCTATTGAAATTTGGATCTTGAATCTATTGAAACTTGAATCTTAAATCCTGAATCTATTGAAACTTGATATTAGATCTTGAATCTATTGAAAATTGAATTTTACATCTTAGATCTATTTAAACTTGGATCCTAGATCTTGGATCTTGAATCTTTTTTGAAAAATTGGATCTTAGATCTTGAATGTATTGAAATTTGGATCAGAGATCTTGAATCTATTGAAACTTGGATCTTAGATCTTGAATGTATTGAAACTTGGATCCTAGATCTTGAATCTATTGAAACTTGGGTCTTAGATCGTGAATCTATTGAAAGTTGAATCTGAGAACTTAAATCTATTGAAACTTGGATCTTAGATCTTGAATCTATTTAAACTTGGATCTTAAATCTTGAATCTATGGAAGCTTGGGTCTTAGATCTTGAATCTGTGGAAACTTGGATCGTACATCTTGAATCTATTGAAACTTGAATCTTAGATCTTGGATCTTTTCCAAACTTGGGTCTTAGATCTTGAATCTGTTATTCTTAGATCTTGAATCTATTGAAACTTGGATTTTAGATCTTGAATCTATTGAAACTTGGCTCTTAGATCTTGAATCTGTGGAAACTTGGATCTTAGATCTTGAATCTGTGAAAACTTTGATCTTAGATCTTGAATCTGTGGAAACTTGGATCTTAGATCTTGAATCTATTGAAACTTGGATCATAGATCATGAATCTATTGAAACTTGGGTCTTAGATCTAGAATCTATTGAAACTTGGTTCTTAGATCTTGAATCTATTGAAATTTGGATCTTACATCTTGAATCTATTGAAACGTGGGTCTTAGATCTTGAATCTATTGAAACTTGGATCTTAAACATATTGAAAGTTGAATCTTAGATCTTGAATCTATTGAAACTTGGATCTCAGATCTTGAATCTATTGAAACTTGAATCTTAGATATTGATTCTATTGAAACTGGGGTTTTAGATCTTAAATCTATTGAAATTTTACTCTTAGATCTTAAATATATTGAAATTTGGATCTTACATCTTGAATCTATTGAAACTTGGATCTTAGATCTTGAAACTATTGATACTTTAATCCTAGATCCAAAATCTATCGAAACTTGGATCTTAGCTCTTAAATCTATTGAAACTTGGATCTTAGATCTTAAATCTATTGAAACTTTGAATCTTAGATCTTGAATCTATTGAAACTTAAATCTTAGATCTTGAATCTATTAAAATTGGATCTTAGATCTTGAATCTATTGAAACTTGGATCTTAGATCTTTAATATATTGAAACTTAAATCTTAGATCTTGAATCTATTGAAACTGGGATATTACATCTTGGAGATATTGAAAGTTGGATCTTAGATCTCGGATCTATCGAATCTTGGATGTCAAATCTTGAATTTATTGAAATTTGAATCTTGAATCTATTGAAACTTGGATCTTAGATCTTGAATGTATTGAAACTTGGATCTTAAATCTATTGAAACTTGAATGTTGAATCTATTAAAACTTGAATCTTAGATCATGAATCTGTTGAAACTTGAATCTTAGATCTTGAATCTATTGAAAGTTAAATCTTAGATCTTGAATTTATTGAAACTTTGAATCTTAGATCTTGAATTTATTGAAACGTGGGTCTTAGATCTTAAATTTATTGAAACTTTGAATCTTAGATCTTGAATTTATTGAAACGTGGGTCTTAGATCTTGAATCTATTGAAACTTTGGTCTTAGATCTTACATCTATTGAAGCTTGGGTCTTAGATCTTGAATCTATTGAAACTTGGATCTTAGATCTGGAATTTATTAAAACGTGGGTCTTAGATCTTAAATCTATTGAAAGTTAAATCTTAGATCTTGAATCTATTGTAACTTGGATCTTACATCTTGAATTCATTGAAACGTGGGTCTTAGATCTTAAATCTATTGAAACTTTGGTTTTAGATCTTAAATCTATTGAAACTTTGGTCTTAGATCTTAAATCTATTGAAACTTGGGTCTTAGATTTTGAATCTATTGAAACTTGAATCTTAGATCTTGGATCTTTTGAAACTTGGGTCTTAGATCTTAAATCTATTGAAACTTGAATCTTAGATCTTGAATCTTTGAAACTTGGCTCTTAGATCTTGAATCTATTGAAACTTGAATCTTAGATCTTGGATTTTTTGAATCTTAGATCTGAAATCTTGAAACTTGAATCTTGAATCTATTGAAACTTGGGTCTTAGATCGTGAATCTATTGAAAGTTAAATCTTAGATCTTGAATCTATTTAAACTTGGATCTTACATCTTGAATTTATTGAAACGTGGGTCTTAGATCTTAAATCTATTGAAACTTTGGTTTTAGATCTTAAATCTATTGAAACTTTGATTTTAGATCTTAAATCTATTGAAACTTTGGTCTTAGATCTTAAATCTATTGAAACTGGGCTCTTACATCTTAAATCTATTGAAAATCTATTGAAACTTGTATCTTAGACCTTGAATCTATTGAAACTTGGCTCTTAGATCTTAAATCTATTGAAACGTGGCTCTTAGATCTTGAATCTATTGAAACTTGGGTCTTAGATCATGAATCTATTGAAAGTAAAATCTTAGATCTTGAATCTATTGAAACTTGGGTCTTAGATCTTGAATCTATTGAAACTTGGGTCTTTGATCCTGGATCTGTTGAATCTTGAATCTGAGATCTTGGTCTGATTGAAACTTGGTTCTTAGATCTTTAATCTATCGAAACTTGGATCTTACATCTTAAACTATTGAAACTTTAATCATAGATCTTGAAGCTATTAAAACTTGGATCTTAGATCTTTAATCTATGGAAACTTGGATCTTACATCTTGGATCTATTGAAACTTGGATCTTGAGTCTATCGAATCTTGGATCTTTTCTCCATAAACGTATCCCTGAATATGTTACCTCATTCCCACGTTATATTTACTCTTTCCCATTAACTTTCAAATCCAAGTTGTATCCCAACACTATCAGTAGTATTTGACGTATTCTTCTGATTGCAGTGCATGTATTTATTTACATTTTATTAGTCCTTTCTTGCTTGTATTCTTTCAATGATTCATTCATTGAGTGATGTAGTAATTGATTCATTCATTGATTGATTTAAGTCAATCACTATGCATAATAATTATGATTACATGTCTATACATACCTGTCATTGCCCGTTATTAAAGTCGTCTGTATGTTATTAAGCCAAGTATTGACTCTGTGGTCCTTGCATTGTTAAGAGAGCTTGTGGAAATACTTGCATTGTTAAGAAGAGCTTGTGGAAATACTTGCACTGTTAAGAGAGCTTATGGAAATACTTGCACTGTTAAGAGAGCTTGTGGAAATACTTGCATTGTTGAGAGAGCTTGTGAAATACTTGCATTGTTGAGAGAGCTTGTGGAAAGACTTGCATTGTTAAGAAGAGCTTGTGGAAATACTTGCACTGTTAAGAGAGCTTGTGAAATACTTGCACTGTTAAGAGAGCTTGTGAAATACTTGCATTGTTAAGAGAGCTTGTGGAAATACTTGCACTGTTAAGAGAGCTTGTGGAAATACTTGCACTGTTAAGAGAGCTTGTGGAAATACTTGCACTGTTAAGAGAGCTTGTGGAAATACTTGCACTGTTAAAGAGCTTGTGAAATACTTGCATTGTTAAGAGCTTGTGGAAATACTTGCATTGTTAAGAGAGCTTTGTGGAAAGACTTGCATTGTTAAGAGAGCTTGTGGAAATATTTGCATTGTTAAGAGAGCTTGTGGAAATACTTGCATTGTTAAGAGAGCTTGTGGAAATACATTGTTGACATTGTTAAGAGAGCTTGTGGAAATACTTCCATTGTTAAGAGAGCTTGTGGAAATACTTGCATTGTTGAGAGCTTGTGGAATGAATTTCTTTACTCGCCTTTTATTTATATATTTCATTACACAGTCAGGATGTATGACAAGTGTTGTCCTTTAGTCGCCATGTGACAATGATGAAGAAAATGATGATGCTGATATTGATGATGGAGATGAGGATGATAATGACGATGATAATAATGATGAGGTCATGATGATGTATGGATTTTTACATGAACGATGGCAATCCTGTAACAGCTGCTGTCACTTCTACGCCTGGACTAATTTCATTGTGAGGAGAGTATGGATGTCCATCCACACTTCCTTGTCCTCTGACCTTTACATCTTGTATGGATTCCCATCCACAATTCCTTCCCCTCTGACCTTTACATCTTGTATGGGTGCCTATCCACACTGCCTTGCCCTCTGACCTTTGCATTTTGTATGGGTGCCTATCACACTTCCCTGCCCTCTGACCTTTGCATCTTGTATGGATGCCCATCGACACTTCCATGCCCTCTGACCTTTACATCTTGTATTGATGCCCATCTACACTTCCTTGTCCTCTGACCTTTGCATCTTTTATGGATGCCCAGCTACACTTCCTGCCCTCTGACCTTTGCATCTTGTATGGATGCCCAGCCACACTTCCTTGCCCTATGACCTTTGCATCTTGTATGGTGCCTATCCACACTTCCCTGCCCTCTGACCTTTACATCTTGTATGGATGCCCATCCACACTTCCTTGCCCTCTGACCTTTGCATCTTGTATGGGTGCCCATCCACACTTCCTTGCCCTCTGACCTTTGCATCTTGTATCTTGTATTTGGATGCCCATCCACACTTTCTTGTCCTCTGACCTTTGCATTTTGTATGGATGCCCATCCACACTTCCTTGCCCTCTGACCTTTACATTTTGTATGGATGCCCTTCCGCACTTCCTTGTCCTCTGACCTTTACATTTTGTATGGATGCCCATCCACACTTCCTCTGACCTTTGCATTTTGTATGGATGCCCATCCGCACTTCCTTGCCCTCTGACCTTTGCATTTTGTATGGATGCCCATCCACACTTCCTTGTCCTCTGACCTTTGCATTTTGTATGGATGCCCATCCACACTTCCTTGTCCTCTGACCTTTGCATTTTGTATGGATGCCCATCCACACTTCCTTGTCCTCTGACCTTTATTTTGTATGGATGCCCATCTTGTATGGATGCCCATCCACACTTCCTTGTCCTCTGACCTTTACATCTTGTATGGATGCCCATCCACACTTCCTTGCCCTCTGACCTTTTTTTGTATGGATGCCCATTCACACTTCCCTGCCCTCTCACCTTTACATCTTGTATGGATGCCCATCCA
>JAXRKP010000971.1:85000-167500 GCA_037039925.1 Doris montereyensis | reverse complement strand
TCACATCAATAAACTAAACTTTCTGTGTGATATTTTATTATAGTCACATCAATAAACTAAACTTTCTGTGTGCTATTTTATTATAGTCACATCAATAAACTAACTAAAGTTTATGTGCGCTATGTTATTATAGTCACATCAATAAACTAAGCTTTCTGTGTGCTATTCTATTATAGTCACATTAATAAACTAAACTTTCTGTGTGCTATTTTATTATAGTCACATCAATAAACTAACTAAACTTACTGTGTGCTATGGTATTACAGTCACATCAAAAAACTAACTAAACTTTATGTGCGCTATGTTATTATAGTCACATCAATAAACTAAAGTTTATATCCGCTATGTTATTATAGTCACATCAAGAAACTAAATTTTATGTGCGCTATGTTATTATAGTCACATCAATAAACTAAACTTTATGTGCGCTATGTTGTTATAGTCACATCAATAAACTAAAATTTCTGTTTGCTATTTTATTATAGTCACATCAATAAACTAAACTTTCTGTGCTCTATTTTATTATAGTCAC
This sequence comes from Doris montereyensis, assembly GCA_037039925.1. Taxonomy (NCBI): domain Eukaryota; kingdom Metazoa; phylum Mollusca; class Gastropoda; order Nudibranchia; family Dorididae; genus Doris; species Doris montereyensis. Next base: position 166,968 of record JAXRKP010000971.1, on the reverse strand, counting down.
ATCAATAAACTAAACTTTCTGTGCTCTATTTTATTATAGTCACATCACTAAACTAAACTTTCTGTTTGCTGTGGTATTACAGTCACATCAATAAACTAAAATTTATGTGTGCTAGGGGTATTATAATCACATCAATAAACTAAACCTTCTGTGTGCTATGGTAATTATAATCACATCAATAAACTAAACTTTCTGTGTTCTATGGTATTGCAGTTACATCAATAAACTAACTAAACTTTCTGTGTGCTATGGTATTATAGTCACATCAATAAACTAACTAAACTTACTATGTGCTATGTTATTATAGTCACATCAATAAACTAAACATTCTGTGTGCTATTTTATTATAGTCACATCAATAAACTAACTAAACTTTCTCTGTGCTATTTTATTATAGTCACATCAATAAACTAACTAAACTTTCTGTGTGCTATTTTATTATAGTCACATCAATAAACTAAACTTTCTGTGTGCTATTTTATCATAGTCACATCAATAAACTAAACTTTATGTGTGCTATTTTATTATAGTCACATCAATAAACTAACTAAACGTACTGTGTGCTATGGTATTACAGTCACACCAATAAACTGACTAAACTTTCTGTGTGCTATGGTATTACAGTCACATCAATAAACTAACTAAACTTTATGTGAGCTATGTTATTATAGTCACATCAATAAACTAAACTTTCTGTGTGCTATTTTATTATAGTCACATCAATAAACAAAACTTTCTGTGTGATATTTTATTATAGTCACATCAAGAAACTAAACTTTCTGTGTGCTATGTTATTATACTCACATCACTAAACTAAACTTTATGTGCGCTATGCTATTATAGTCACATCAATAAACTAAACTTTCTGTGTGCTATGTTATTATAGTCACATCAATAAACTAAACTTTCTGTGTGCTATTTTATTATAGTCACATCAATAAACTAAACTTTCTGTGTGCTATTTTATTATAGTCACATCAATAAATAAACTTTCTGTGTGCTATGTTATTATAGTCACATCAATAAACTAAACTTTCTGTGTGCTATGTTATTATAGTCACATCAATAAACTAAACTTTCTGTGTGCTATTTTATTACAGTCACATCAATAAACTAACTAAACTTTTTTTGCGCTATGTTATTATAGTCACATCAATAAATAAACTTTCTGTGTGCTATTCTATTATAGTCACATCAATAAACTAAACTTTCTGTGTGCTATGTTATATAGTCACATCAATAAACTAAACTTTCTGTGTGCTATTTTATTATAGTCACATCAATAAACTAAACTTTCTGTGTGCTATTTTATTATAGTCACATCAATAAATAAACTTTCTGTGTGCTATGTTATTATAGTCACATCAATAAACTAAACTTTTCTGTGTGCTATTTTATTACAGTCACATCAATAAACTAACTAAACTTTTTTGTGCGCTATGTTATTATAGTCACATCAATAAACTAAACTTTCTGTGTGCTATTCTATTATAGTCACATTAATAAACTAAACTTTCTGTGCGCTATTTTATTATAGTCACATCAATAAACTAACTAAACTTACTGTGTGCTATGGTATTACAGTCACATCAAAAAACTAACTAAACTTTATGTGCGCTATGTTATTATAGTCACATCAATAAACTAAACTTTATGTGCGCTATGTTATTATAGTCACATCAAGAAACTAAACTTTATGTGCGCTATGTTATTATAGTCACATCAATAAACTAAACTTTATGTGCTATGTTATTATAGTCACATCAATAAACTAAACTTTCTGTTTGCTATTTTATTATAGTCACATCAATAAACTAAACTTTATGTGCGCGATGTTATTATAGTCACATCAATAAAATAACTAAATTTTCTGTGTTCTATGGTATTACAGTCACATCAATAAACTAACTAAATTTTCTGTGTGCTATTTTATTATAGTCACATCAATAAACTAAACTTTCTTTGTGCTATTTTATTATAGTCACATCAATAAACTAAACTTGATGTGTGCTATTTTATTATAGTCACATCAATAAACTAACTAAACTTACTGTGTGCTATGGTATTACAGTCACATCAATAAAGTGACTAAACTTTCTGTGCGCTATGTTATTATAGTCACATCAATAAACTAACTAAACTTTATGTGCGCTATGTTATTATAGTCACATCAATAAATAAACTTTTTGTGTGATATTTTATTATAGTCAAATCAATAAACTAAACTTTATGTGCTATGCTATTATAGTCACATCAATAAACTTTATGTGAGCTAAATTTCAATAAACTAAACTTTTTGTGTGCTATGTTATTATAGTCACATCAATAAACTAAACTTTCTGTGTGCTATTTTATTATAGTCACATCAATAAACTAAACTTTCTGTGTGATATTTTATTATAGTCACATCAATAAACTAAACTTTCTGTGTGATATTTTATTATAGTCACATCAATAAAATAAACTTTCTGTGTGCTATTTTTTTATTAAATCAATAAACTCACATCAATAAACTAAACTAAATTTTCTGTTTATGTGCGCTATGTTATTATAGTCACATCAATAAACTAAACTTTCTGTGTGATATTTTATTATAGTCACTATTCTATTATAGTCACATTAATAAACTAAACTTTCTGTGTGCTATTTTATTATAGTCACATCAATAAACTAACTAAACTTACTGTGTGCTATGGTATTACAGTCACATCAAAAAACTAACTAAACTTAATAAACTAAACTTTCTGTGCGCTATGTTATTATAGTCACATCAATAAACTAAAGTTTATATCCGCTATGTTATTATAGTCACATCAAAAAACTAAACTTTATGTGCGCTATGTTATTATAGTCATCAATAAACTAAACTTTATATCCGCTATGTTATTATAGTCACATCAATAAACTTTAAAATTTCTGTTTTTATGCTATTTTATTATAGTCACATCAATAAACTAAACTTTCTGTGCTCTATTTTATTATAGTCACATCAATAAACTAAACTTTCTGTGCTCTATTTTATTATAGTCACATCAATAAACTAAACTTTCTGTTTGCTGTGGTATTACAGTCACATCAATAAACTAAAATTTATGTGTGCTAGGTATTATAATCACATCAATAAACTAAACCTTCTGTGTGCTATGGTATTATAATCACATCAATAAACTAAACTTTCTATGTTCTATGGTGATGCAGTCACATCAATAAACTAACTAAACTTTATGTGTGCTATGGTATTACAGTCACATCAATAAACTAACTAAACTTTATGTGTGCAATGGTATTACAGTCACATCAATAAACTAACTAAACTTTTTGTGGGCTATGGTATTACAGTCACGTCAATAAACTAACTAAACTTGATGTGTGCTATGGTATTACAGTCACATCAATAAACTAACTAAACTTTATGTGTGCTATGGTATTATAGTCACATCAATAAACTAGCTAAACTTTCTGTATGCTATGGTATTATGGTCACATCAATAAACTGACTAAACTTTCTGTGTGCTATGGTATTATAGTCACATCAATAAACTGACTAAACTTTCTGTGTGCTATGGTATTACAGTCACATCAATAAACTAACTAAACTTTCTGTGTGCTATGGTATTATAGTAACATCAATAAACTAACTTAACTTTATGTATGCTATGGTATTACAGTCACATCAATAAACTAACTAAATTTTCTGTGTTCTATGGTATTACAGTCACATCAATAAACTAACTAAATTTTCTGTGTTCTATGGTATTACAGTCACATCACTAAACTAACTAAACTTTCTGTGTGTTATGGTATTATAGTCACATCAATAAACTAACTAAACTTTATGTATGCTATGGTATTACAGTCACATCAATAAACTAACTAAATTTTCTGTGTTCTATGGTATTACAGTCACATCAATAAACTAACTAAATTTGCTGTGTTCTATGGTATTACAGTCACATCAATAAACTGACTAAACTTTCTGTGTGCTATGGTATTACAGTCACATCAATAAACTAACTAAATTTTATATGTGCTATGGTATTACAGTCACATCGATATGTTAACTGAACTTTATATACTCTATGGTATTACAGTTACAGCAATGTGGTCTGCATTGAGCGAAAAATCTACAGGACATATTTTTCTGTGAACTTTAATTTTTCCCTTTTGTGTTTGTCTTGCTTTTTTGTTGTTAGTTTTTTTGTTTTTGCTTTGTGTTTAGGGGTGTGTGTGTGTGCATGTAATGGAACAAGCTAGGCCGGGAGAGGAGATCTGTTTGAGAGAAATTATAATGTTTATTGACTTGACTCCTAGTCTAAGATCGTAAAGTTTACATTGGTTCTGTGATATGTAGATAGGTTTTTGTTTCTCTGCAGGGTATCGTGATCAACATAGGCGGATCAGCCTCTTGTCGGCATTGGATTGTTTTCAGCCCTTACAGATGTCAAGTGCGAGCCATATTGCTGTATGTTCATATCACCAAGATACAGGTGTTCTCACCCAGACGTTATCGTGTGTTCATATCACCAATATACAGATGTTCTCACCCAGACTTTATCGTGTGTTCATATCACCAAGATACAGGTGTTCTCACACAGACATTATCGTGTGTTCATATCACCAAGATACTGGTGTTCTCACCCAGACTTTGTCGTGTTTTCATATCACCAAGATACAGGTGATCTCACCCAGATGTTATCGTGTGTTCATATCACCAAGATACTGATGTTCTCACCCAGACGTTATCGTCTGTTCATATCACCAAGATACAGATGATCTCACACAGACATTATCGTGTGTTCATTTCACCAAGATACAGGTGTTCTCACCCAGACGTTATCGTGTGTTCATATCACCAAGATACAGGTGTTCTCATCCAGACGTTATCGTGAGTTCATATCACCAAGATACAGGTGTTCTCACCCAGACGTTATCCCAGATACAGGTGTTCTCACCCAGACGTTATCGTGTTCATTTCACCAAGATACAGGTGTTCTCATCCAGACGTTATAGTGAGTTCATATCACCAAGATACAGGTGTTCTTATCCAGACGTTATAGTGAGTTCATATCACTAAGATACAGGTGTTCTCACCCAGACGTTATCGTGTGTTCATATCACCAATATACAGGTGTCCTCACCCAGACTTTATCGTGTGTTCATATCACAAGATACAGGTGTTCTCACACAGACATTATCGTGTGTTCATATCACCAAGATACTGGTGTTCTCACACAGACTTTGTCGTGTTTTCATATCCCCAAGATACAGGTGTTTCTCACCCAGATGTTATTGTGTTTCATATCACCAAGATACAGGTGTTCTCACACAGACATTATCGTGTGTTCATTTCACCAAGATACAGGTGTTCTTACCCAGACGTTATTGTGTGTTCATTTCACCAAGATACAGGTGTTCTCACCCAGACGTTATAGTGAGTTCATATCACCAAAATACAGGTGTTCTCACCCAGACATTATCGTGAGTTCATATCACCAAGATACAGGTGTTCTCACCCAGACGTTATCGTGAGTTCATATCACCAAGATACAGGTGATCTCACCCAGATGTTATTGTGTGTTCATATCACCAAGTTACAGATGTTCTCACCCAGACGTTATCGTCTGTTCATATCACCAAGATACAGGTGTTCTCACACAGACATTATCGTGTGTTCATTTCACCAAGATACAGGTGTTCTCACCCAGACGTTATCGTGAGTTCATATCACCAAGATACAGGTGTTCTCATCCAGACGTTATAGTGAGTTCATATTACCAAGATAGAGGTAGCATACCTTCAGGACTTGTTGCTGTTGGTTTTTTGTTTAATCGATTACAGTCAGGCGTTACCTGAGACTGAAAACATCAATATAAATCAGCCATCATTAATTATGTGACGTAACACGGGCTGGAAAAATATGTCGACTGGGGTAAGCAATTGACTCACTGTACATTCCTGGTAGGCAAAACAACCCCAGCACATTGTCATACTCGTGTTACCTTTCGCTGTTTCCTTTCCATTCAATATCTTAGATGTCCGGACACAGGTAAGTTTGAATTAGTATTGATTATTAGCCAGAAGAAGGAAGTGGTTGTTCTCGTCTTCCTTTACACATGATATCAGATTACACCTGTTGCCGATGAAGTGCTTAACATCAAGTATATCATTAATATGTAATTTCCTTACTCGTATTCACCAACTTGAACCGACGTTCATTAGTGTCACGCGTCCAATATAGCAAAGGTGAAAAAAACACAGCTTGAAAATCAATACTAAAACCTCATACTTGATTAGACAGACATGTAAATCGACGCTAAAATCCCAGAATTGATAATACGCACGTAAAGATCGATGTTAAAACCGCATACTTGATTATACGCTCGTGCAAATCAGTGCTAAAACTGAATACTTGATTATACATTAGTGAAAATCAATGCTAAAACTGAATACTTGATTATACATTAGTGAAAATCAATGCTAAAACTGAATACTTGATTATACATTAGTGAAAATCAATGCTAAAACTGAATACTTTATTATACATTAGTGAAAATCAATGCTAAAAACCCCAATACTTGATTACAAGAACATGGACGTCAATGCAAAACCCCATAGTTAATTACACGGACATGCACATCAATGCTAAAACCCCATAGTGGATTACACAGACATGCATATCAATGCTAAAATCCATAATTCATTACACGGATATGCACATCAATGCTAAAACCCCATAATTCATTACACAGACATGCACATCAATGCTAAAACCCCATAGTTGATTACACAGACATGCATATCAATGCTAAAACCCCATAATTCATTACACAGACAAGCATATCAATGCTAAAACCACATAGTTAATTACACGGATAGGTACATCAATGTTAAAACCCCATAGTGGGATACACAGACATGGAAATCAATGTTAAAACCCCATAGTGGCATACACGGACATGGAAATCAATGTTAAAACCCTATAGTGGGATACACAGACATGGAAATCAATGTTTAAATAACATAGTGGGATACACAGACATGGAAATCAATGTTAAAACCCCATAGTGGGATACACGGACATGGAAATCAATGTTAAAACCCCATAGGACATGGTTAAAACCCCATGATACATACACGGACATGGACATCAATGTTAAAACCCCATAGTGGGATACACAGACATGTAAATCAATGTTAAAACCCCATAGTGGGATACACGGACATGGAAATCAATGTTAAAACCCCATAGTGGCATACACGGACATGGAAATCAATGTTAAAACCCCATAGTGGCATACACAGACATGTACATCAATGTTAAAATAACATAATGGGATACACGGACATGGAAATCAATGTTAAAACCCCAGTGGGATACACAGACATGGAAATCAATGTTAAAACCCCATAGTGGCATACACAGACATGTACATCAATGTTAAAATAACATAATGGGATACACGGACATGGAAATCAATGTTAAAACCCTATAGTGGGATACACGGACATGGAAATCAATGTTAAAATAACATAGTGGGATACGCAGACATGGAAATCAATGTTAAAATAACATAGTGGGATACACAGACATGGAAATCAATGTTAAAATAACATAATGGGATACACAGACATGGAAATCAATGTTAAAATAACATAGTGGGATACACAGACATGGAAATCAATGTTAAAACCCCATAATGGGATACACAGACATGGAAATCAATGTTAAAATAACATAGTGGGATACACAGACATGGAAATCAATGTTAAAATGACATAATGGGATACACAGACATGGAAATCAATGTTAAAATAACATAGTGGGATACACAGACATGGAAATCACTGTTAAAATAACATAGTGGGATACACAGACATGTACATCAATGTTAAATCAATGTAAAAATAACATAGTGGGATACACAGACATGGAAATCAATGTTAAAATAACATAGTGGGATACACAGACATGGAAATCAATGTTAAAATAACATAGTGGGATACACAGACATGGAAATCAATGTTAAAATCAGATAGTGGGATACACAGACATGGAAATCAATGTTAAAATAACATAGTGGGATACACAGAAATCAATGTTAAAATCAGATAGTGGCATCAATGTTAAAATAACATAGTAGGATACACAGACATGGAAATCAATGTTAAAATAACATAGTGGGATACACAGACATGGACATGGAAATCAATGTTAAAATCACATAGTAGGATGCACAGACATGGAAATCAATGCTAAAACCCTATAGTGGCATACACAGACATGTACATCAATGTTAAAACCCCATAGTGGAATACACAGACATGTACATCAATGTTAAAACCCCATAGTGGCATACACAGACATGTACATCAATGTTAAAACCCCATAGTGGCATACACAGACATGTACATCAATGTTAAAACCCCATAGTGGCATACACAGACATGTACATCAATGTTAAAACCCCATAGTGGCATACAACAGACATATACATCAATGTTAAAACCCAATGATTTACATGTAAACCAGCTTTTAATCACAATGATAAAACCTAATGGTTTGTTATACCAACATGACAATCACAGAAACAACCTAATGGTTTGTTATACCAACATGACAATCACAGAAAAAACCTAATGGTTTGTTATACCAACATGACAATCACAGAAAAACCTAATGGTTTGTTATACCAACATGACAATCACAGAAAAAACCTAATGGTTTGTTATACCAACATAACAATCACAGAAAAAAACCTAATGGTTTGTTATACCAACATGACAATCACAGAAAAAAACCCAACGTTTGTTATACAGACATGAAAATCAATGGCAAATCACCATAGTTGGTTATATAGACATGAAAATCAATGGTAAATCACAATAGTTGGTTATATAGACATGAAAATCAATGGTAAATCACCATAGTTGGTTATATAGACATGAAAATCAATGGTAAATAACAATAGTTGGTTATATAGACATGAAAATCAATGGTAAATCACCATAGTTGGTTATATAGACATGAAAATCAATGGTAAAGCTCCATAGTTAGTTATACAGACACGAAAATCATGTAAACATAACTGTTTGTTATTATTTCATTCTTACACCAACCACAAACCATGTAAACATAACTGTTTGTTATTATTTAATTCTTGTACCAACCACACCAACCATGTAAACATAACTCTTTGTCATCATTTCATTCTTATATCAACCACATCAACCATGTAAACATAACTATTTGTTATAATTTAATTCTTATACCAATCACATCAACCATGTAAACATAACTGTTTGTCATTATTCAATTCTTATACCAATCATGTAAACATAACTGTTTGTCATTATTTAATTCTTATACCAATCATGTAAACATAACTGTTTGTCATTATTCAATTCTTATACCAATCATGTAAACATAACTGTTTGTTATTATTTAATTCTTATACCAACCATCTAAATATAACTGTTTGTCATTATTTAATTCCTATACCAATCATATGAACCATGTAAACATAATTGTTTGTCATTATTTCATTCTGATACCAATCATGTAAACATAACTGTTTGTCATTATTTCATTCTGATACCAATCATGTAAACATAACCGTTTGTCATTATTTCATTCTTATACCAAACATGTAAACATAACTCTTTGTCATTATTTAATTCTTATATCAACCACACCAACCATGTAAACATGACTCTTTGTCATCATTTCATTCTTATATCAACCACACCACCATGTAAACATAACTGTTTGTTATTATTTAATTCTTATATCAACCACACCAACCATGTAAACATAACTATTTGTTATAATTTAATTCTTATATCAACCACACCAACCATGTAAACATAACTATTTGTTATAATTTAATTCTTATACCAACCACACCAACCATGTAAACATAACTATTTGTTATTATTTAATTTTTATATCAACCACACCAACCATGTAAACATAACTATTTGTTATAATTTAATTCTTATATCAACCACACCAACCATGTAAACATAACAATTTGTCAATATTTCATTCTTATACCAACCACACCAACCATGTAAACATAACTCTTTGTCATTATTTCATTCTTATACCAACCACATCAACCATGTAAACATAACTGTTTGTCATTATTCAATTCTTATACCAACCACACCAACCATGTGAACATAACTATTTGTCATTATTCAATTCTTATACCAACCATATAAACATAACTGTTTGTCATTATTTCATTCTTATACCAACAACACCAACCATCTAAACATAACTGTTTGTCAATATTTCATTCTTATACCAACCACACCAACCATGTAAACATAACTGTTTGTCATTATTCAATTCTTATACCAATCATGTAAGCATAACTGTTTGTCATTATTCAATTCTTATACCAATCATGTAAGCATAACTGTTTGTCATTATTCAATTCTTATACCAATCATGTAAGCATAACTGTTTGTCATTATTCAATTCTTATACCAATCATGTAAGCATAACTGTTTGTCATTATTTAATTCTTATACCAATCATCTAAACATAACTGTTTGTCATTAATTCCTAACCAATCATATGAACCATTTAAACATAACTGTTTGTCATTAATTCCTATACCAATCATATGAACCATCTAAACATAACTGTTTGTCATTAATTCCTATACCAATCATATGAACCATCTAAACATAACTGTTTGTCATTAATTCCTATACCAATCATATGAACCATCTAAACATAACTGTTTGTCATTAATTCCTATACCAATCATATGAACCATCTAAACATAACTGTTTGTCATTATTTCATTCTGATACCAAACATGTAAACATAACCAATCAACCATATAACTGTTTGTCATTATTTCACCAACCATGTAAACATAACTGTTTGTCATTATTTCATTCTGATATCAAACATGTAAACATAACTGTTTGTCATTATTTCATTCTGATATCAACCATGTAAACATAACTGTTTGTCATTATTTCATTCTGATACCAAACATGTAAACATAACTGTTTGTCATTATTTCATTCTTATACCAAACCACTGCTCTTTGTCACCAACCATGTAAAAATAACTGTTTGTCATTATTTCATTCTTACACAAACATGTAAACATAACTATTTGTCATTATTTAATTCTTATATCAACCACACCAACAATGTAAACATAACTATTTGTCATTATTTCATTCTTATACCAACCACACCAAGCATGTAAACATAACTGTTTGTTATTATTTAATTATTATATCAACCACACCAACCATGTAAAATAACTATTTGTTATTATTTAATTCTTATATCAATCACACCAACCATGTAAACATAACTATTTGTCATTATTTCATTCTTATATCAACCACACCAATCATGTAAACATAACTATTTGTTATAATTTAATTCTTATATCGACCACACCAAACATGTAAACATAACTATTTGTCATTATTTCATTCTTATACCAACCACACCAACCATGTAAACATAATTGTTTGTCACTATTTCATTCTTATACCAACCCCACCAACTATGTAAACATAACTGTTTGTGATTATTTCATTCTGACACCAACCATGTAAATATAACTGTTTGCCATTATTTCATTCTTATACCAACCACACCAACCATGTAAACATAACTGTTTGTCATTATTTCATTCTGAAACCAACCATGTAAACATAACTGTTTGTCATTATTTCATTCTGAAACCAACCATGTAAACATAACTGTTTGCCATTATTTCATTCTTATACCAACCATGTAAATATAACTGTTTGCCATTATTTCATTCTTATACCAACCACACCAACCATGTAAACATAACTGTCATCATTATTCAATTCTTACACCAACCATGTAAACATAACTGTTTGTCAATATTTCATTCTTATACCAACAAAATAGCAAACATAACTGTCTGTCATTATTCAATTCTTACACCAACCATGTAAAACATAACTGTTTGTCATTATTCAATTCTTACACCAACCATGTAAAACATAACTGTCTGTCAATATTTCATTCTTATACCAACCATGTAAATATAACTGTTTGTCATTGTTACATTCTGACACCAGCCATGTAAACATAACTCTTTGTTATTTTTCATTCTTATACCAACCACACCAACCATGTAAACATAAGTGTTTGTCATTATTTCATACTTATACCAATGATGTAAACATAACTATTTGTCATTATTTAATTATTATACTAACCATGTAAACATAACTGTTTGTCATTATTACATTCTTACACCAACCATGTAAACATAACTGTTTGTCATTATTTCATTCTGAAACCAACCATCTAAACATAACTGTTTGTCATTATTTCATTCTGAAACCAACCATGTAAACATAACTGTTTGTCATTATTTAATTCAATTACCAACCATGTAAACATAAATGTTTGTCATTATTTAAGTCTGATACCACCATGTAAACATAACTGTTTGTCATTATTTAAGTCTGATACCAACCATGTAAACATAACTGTTTGTCATTATTTAATTCTGATACCAGCCATGTAAACATAACTGTGTCATTATTTAATTTGATACCAACCACACGAACCATGTAAACGTAACTGTTTGTCATTATTTTATTCTGATACCAACCATGTAAATATAACTGTTTGTCATTATTTAAGTCTGATACCAACCATGTAAACATAACTGTTTGTCATTATTTAATTCTGATACCAGCCATGTAAACATAACTGTGTCATTATTTAATTCTGATACCAACCACACCAACCATGTAAACATAACTGTTTGTCATTATTTAATTCTTATACCAACCGCACGAACCATGTAAACATAACTGTTTGTTATGATTTATTCTTATACCAACCACACCAACCATGTAAACATAACTCTTTATCATTATTTCATTCTTAGATCAACCATGTAAACATAACTGTTTGTCATTATTCAAATGTTTATAACAACCATGTAAACATAACTGTTTGTCATTATTTCATTCTGATACCAATCATGTAAACATAACTGTTTGTCATTATTCAATTCTTATATCAACCATGTAAACATAACTGTTTGTCATTATTTAATTATGATACCAACCATGTAAACATAACTGTTTGTCATTATTTCATTCTTATACCAACCATGTAAACATAACTGTTTGTCATTATTCAATTCTTATACCAACCATGTAAACATAACTGTTTGCCATTATTTAATTATTATACCAACCATGTAAACATAACTGTTTGTCAATATTTCATTCTTATACCAACAACACCAACCATGTAAACATAACTGTTTGTCATAATTTCATTCTTATACCAACAACACCAACCATGTTAACATAACTGTTTGTTATTATTTCATTCTTATACCAACAACACCAATCATGTAAACATAACTGTTTGTCAATATTTCATTCTTATACCAACAACACCAACCATGTAAACATAACTGTTTGTCATTATTTCATTCTTATACCAACAACACCAACCATGTAAACATAACTGTTTGTCATTATTTGATTCTTATACCAACAACATCAACCATGTAAACATAACTGTTTGTCATTATTTAATTCTTATACCAACAACACCAACCATGTAAACATAACTGTTTGTCATTATTTCATTCTTATACCAACAACACCAACCATGTAAACATAACTGTTTGTCATTATTTGATTCTTATACCAACAACACCAACCATGTAAACATAACTGTTTGTCATTATTTCATTCTTATACCAACAACACCAACCATGTAAACATAACTGTTTGTCATTATTTAATTCTTATACCAACCACACCAACCATGTAAACATAACTGTTTGTCATTATTTAATTCCTTTACCAATCACACCAACCATGTAAACATAACTGTTTGTCATTATTTAATTCTTATACCAACCACACCAACCATGTAAACATAACTATTTGTCATTATTTAATTCTTATACCAACCACACCAACCATGTAAACATAACTATTTGTCATTATTTAATTCTTATACCAACCACACCAACCATGTAAACATAACTATTTGTCATTATTTAATTTTGTCATTATACCAACCACACCAACCATGTCAACATAACTATTTGTCAATATTTTATTCTGATACCAACCATTAACTATTTGTCATTATTTAATTCTTATACCAACCACACCAACCATGTAAACATAACTATTTGTCATTATTTAATTCTTATACCAAGCACACCAACCATGTAAACATAACTATTTGTCATTATTTCATTCTTATACCAACCACACCAACCATGTAAACATAACTATTTGTCATTATTTAATTCTTATACCAACCACACCAACCATGTGAACATAACTATTTGTCAATATTTTATTCTGATACCAACCATGTACACATAACTATTTGTCATTATTTCATTCTTGTACCAACCACACCAACCATGTAAACATAACTATTTGTTATTTTTTTATTCTTATACCAACCACACCAATCAAGTAAACATAGCTGTTTGTCAGTATTTCATTCTTAAGAAACTTTTTTTTTTTTTATTAAACTCTTTTTTAAGGTACTATTTCATACAACAGTTAATATTATCTTTCCTGAAGAAAAATAACTCATCAAGGAAATATGTACGAGATCAGTGTTGAACTAAAGGCAATGAACATGTTGGAGATAAATGGCTTGAATAATTTGATGTCTTTTCCTGCAATTTTTGTTTGAAAAAAGAACGAGTTGCTTGGTGTCACTGCCTGCTTCTTACTATCTACTTTCTACACTATTTCTTGCTATCTATTTTCTACACTGTTTCTTGTTATCTACTTTCTACACTGGTTCTTACTATCTACTTTCTACACTGTTTCTTGTTATCTACTTTCTACACTGTTTCTTGTTATCTACTTTCTACACTGTTTCTTGTTATCTACTTTCTACACTGTGTCTTGTTATCTACTTTCTACACTGTTTCTTGTTATCTACTTTCTACACTGTTTCTTGTTATCTACTTTCTACACTGTTTCTTGTTATCTACTTTCTACACTGTTTCTTGTTATCTACTTTCTACACTGTTTCTTGTTATCTACTTTCTACACTGTTTCTTGCTATCTACTTTCTACACTGTTTCTTGCTATCTACTTTCTACACTGTTTCTTGTTATCTACTTTCTACACTGTTTCTTGCTATCTACTTTCTACACTGTTTCTTGTTATCTACTTTCGACACTGTTTCTTGTTATCTACATTCTACACTGTTTCTTGCTATCTACTTTCTACACTGGTTCTTACTATCTACTTTCTTTCTACACTGTTTCTTGTTATCTACTTTCTACACTGTTTCTTGCTATCTACTTTCTACACTGTTTCTTGTTATCTACTTTCTACACTGTTTCTTGTTATCTACTTTCTACACTGTTTCTTGTTATCTACTTTCTACACTGTTTCTTGTTATCTAATTTCTACGCTGTTTCTTGTTATCTACTTTCTACACTGTTTCTTGCTATCTGCTATCTATACTGTTTCTTGCTATCTACTTTCTACACTGTTTCTTGCTATCTGCTATCTATACTGTTTCTTGCTATCTACTTTCTACAATGTTTCTTGCTATCTGCTATCTATACTGTTTCTTGCTATCTATTTTCTACACTGGTTCTTACTATCTACTTTCTACACTGGTTCTTACTATCTACTTTCTTTCTACACTGTTTCTATCCTATCTACTTTCTACACTGCTTCTTGCTATCTACTTTCTACACTGTTTCTTGCTATCTACTTTCTACACTGGTTCTTGCTATCTACTTTTCTTGCACTGTTTCTACACTGTTCCTTCTACTTTCTACACTGTTCCTTGCTATCTACTTTTCTACATCTGTTCCTTGTTTCTATCTACTTTCTACACTGTTTCTTGCTATCTACTTTCTACACTGTTTCTTGCTATCTACTTTCTACACTGTTTCTTGCTATCTACTTTCTACACTGTTTCTACACTGGTCCTTGCTATCTACTTTCTACACTGGTCCTTGCTATCTACTTTTTACACTGTTTCTTGCTATCTACTTTCTACACTGTTTCTACACTGGTCCTTGCTATCTACGTTCTAAACTGTTTCTTGCTATCTACTTTCTACACTGTTTCTACACTGTTTCTTGCTATCTACTTTCTACACTGGTCCTTGCTATCTACTTTCTACACTGTTTATTGCTATCTACTATCTAAACTGTTTCTGGCTATCTACTTTCTACACTGGTCCTTGATATCTACTTTCTACACCGTTTCTTGCTATCTACTTTCTACACTGGTCCTTGCTATCTACTTTCTACACTGTTTCTTGCTATCTGCTTTCTACACTGTTTCTACACTGGTCCTTGCTATCTACTTTCTACACTGGTCCTTGCTATCTAATTTCTACACTGTTTCTTGCTATCTACTTTCTACACTGTTTCTACACTGGTCCTTGCTATCTACTTTCTAAACTGTTTCTTGCTATCTACTTTCTACACTGTTTCTACACTGTTTCTTGCTATCTACTTTCTACACTGTTTCTACACTGTTTCTTGCTATCTACTTTCTATAATGTTTCTACACTGTTTCTTGCTATCTACTTTCTACACTGTTTCTACACTGTTTCTTGCTATCTACTTTCTACACTGTTTCTGGCTATCTGCACTGTTTCTTGCTATCTACTTTCTACACTGTTCCTTGCTATCTACTTTCTACACTGTTTCTTGCTATCTACTTTCTACACTGTTTCTACACTGTTTCTTGCTATCTACTTTTTACACTTTTTCTACACTGTTTCTTGCTATCTACTTTCTACACTGTTTCTACACTGGTCCTTGTTATCTACTTTCTACACTCTTTCTTCCTATCTACTTTCTACACTGTTTCTTGCTATCTACTTTCTACACTGTTTCTATCTACTGGGTCCTTGCTATCTACTTTTTACACTGTTTCTTGCTATCTACTTTCTACACTATTTCTTCCTATCTACTTTCTACACTGTTTCTTTCTATCTACTTTCTATACTGTTTCTTGCTATCTACTTTCTACACTGTTTCTTACTATCTACTTTCTACACTGTTTTTTGCTATCTACTTTCTACACAGTTTCTTGCTATCTACTTTCTACACTATTTCTAACTATCTACTTTCTACACTGTTTTTTGCTATCTACTTTCTACACTGTTTCTTGCTATCTACTTTCTACACTGTTTCTTGTTATCTACTTTCTACACTGTTTCTTACTATCTACTTTCTGCACTGTTTCTACACACCTTTCTTGCTATATACTTTCTACACTGTTTCTACACTGTTTCTTGCTATCTATTTTCTACACTGTTTCTTACTATCTACTTTCTACACTGTTTCTTGCTATCTACTTTCTACACTGTTTCTTCCTATCTACTTTCTACACTGTTTCTTCCTATCTACTTTCTACACTGTTTTTTGCTATCTACTTTCTACACTGTTTCTTACTATCTACTTTCTACACTGTTTCTTACTATCTACTTTCTACACTGTTTCTTGCTATCTACTTTCTACACTGTTTTTTGCTATCTACTTTCTACACTGTTTCTTTATATACTTTCTACACTGTTCTTTACTATCTACTTCTACACTGTTTCTTGCTATCTAATTTCTACACTGGTCCTTGCTATCTACTTTCTACACTGTTTCTTGCTATCTACTTTCTACACTGTTTCTTGCTATCTACTTTCTACACTGTTTCTTGCTATCTACGTTCTACACTGTTTCTTACTATCTACTTTCTACACTGTTTCTTGCTATCTACTTTCTACACTCGGTCCTTCCTATGTACTTTCTACACTGTATCTTGCTATCTACTTTCTACACTGTTTATACACTGGCCCTTGCTATCTACTTTCTCCACTGTTTCTACACTGGTCCTTGCTATCTACTTTCTCAACTGTTTCTTGCCATCTACTTTCTACTCCTTCTACACTGGTCCTTCCTATCTACTTTCTAAACTGTTTCTTGCTATCTACTTTCTCCACTGTTTCTACACTGGTCCTTGCTATCTACTTTCTAAACTGTTTCTTGCTATCTACTTTCTACACTGTTACTACACTGGTCCTTGCTATCTACTTTCTCCACTGTTTCTACACTGGTCCTTGCTATCTACTTTCTACACTGTTTCTACACTGGTCCCTATCTACTTTTTACACTGTTTCTACACTGGTCCTTGCTATCTACTTTCTACACTGTTTCTAGACTGTTTCTTGCTATCTACTTTCTACACTGTTTCTTGCTACTACTGGTACACTTGTTATCTACTTTCTTTACTTTCTTCACTGTTTCTTGCTATCTACTTTCTACACTGTTTCTACACTGTTTCTTGCATCTACTTTCTACACTGTTTCTTACTATCTACTTTCTACACTGGTCCTTGCTATCTACTTTCTACACTGTTTCTTCCTATCTACTTTCTACACTGTTTCTTGCATCTACTTTCTACACTGTTCCTTGCTATCTACTTTCTACACTGTTTCTTACTTCTACTTTCTACACTGTCTTACTATCTACTTTCTACACTGTTTCTTACTATCTACTTTCTACACTGTTTTTTGCTATCTACTTTCTACACTGTTTCTTGCTATCTGTTTCTACACTGTTTCTTGCTATCTACTTTCTACACTGTTTCTTGCTATCTAATTTCTACACTGGTCCTTGCTATCTACTTTCTACACTGTGTCTTGCTATCTACTTCTACACTGTTTCTTGCTATCTACTTTCTACACTGTTTCTTGCTATCTACTTTCTACACTGTTTCTTGCGATCTACTTTCTACACTGTTTCTTGCTATCTACTTTCTACACTGGTCCTTCCTATGTACTTTCTACACTGTTTCTTGCTATCTACTTTCTACACTGTTTATACACTGGTCCTTGCTATCTACTTTCTCCACTGTTTCTACACTGGTCCTTGCTATCTACTTTCTACACTGTTTCTTGCCATCTACTTTCTACTTTCTACACTGGTCCTTGCTATCTACTTTCTACACTGTTTCTACTGTTTCTTTCTATCTTTCCCACTTTTCTACACTGTTCCTTGCTATCTACTTTCTACACTGTTTCTACTGTTTCTTGCTATCTACTTTCTACACTGTTTCTACACTGGTCCTTGCTATCTACTTTCTACACTGTTTCTACACTGGTCCTTGCTATCTACTTTTCTACACTGTTTCTACACTGGTCCCTTCTATCTACTTTCTACACTGTTTCTACACTGGTCCTTGCTATCTACTTTCTACACTGTTTCTACACTGGCTTCTTGCTATCTACTTTTTCTACACTGTTTCTTGCTATCTACTTTCTACACTGTTTCTTGCTATCTACTTTCTACACTGTTTCTTGCTATCTACTTTCTACACTGTTTCTTGCTATCTACTTTCTACAACTGTTTTCTTCTACTATCTTTTTCTACTTTCTACACTGTTTCTTGCTATCTACTTTCTACACTGTTTCTTGCTACTTTCTACACTTTCTACACTGTTTCTTGCTATCTACTTTCTACACTGGTCCTTGCTATCTACTTTCTACACTGGTCCTTGCTATCTACTTTCTACACTGTTTCTTGCTATCTACTTTCTACACTGTTTCTTGCTATCTACTTTCTACACTGTTCCTTGCTATCTACTTTTTCTACACTGATTCTTATCTATTTCTACTGTTTCTACACTGTTCCTTGCTATCTACTTTCTACACTGTTTCTACACTGGCCTTGCTATCTACTTTCTACACTGTTTCTACACTGGTCCTTGCTATCTACTTTCTACACTGTTTCTTGCTATCTACTTTCTACACTGTTTATACACTGGCCCTTGCTATCTACTTTCTAAACTGTTTCTACAAATGTCTACTATTACTACTGTTTCTACACTGTTTCTTGCTATCTACTTTCTACACTGTTTCTACACTGTTTCTTGCTATCTACTTTCTACACTGTTTCTACACTGTTTCTTGCTATCTACTTTCTCCACTGTTTCTATCACTACACTGTCCTTGCTGTTTCTTGTATCTTTCTACACTGTTCTTTGCTATCTACTTTCTACACTGTTTCTTGCTATCTACTTTCTACACTGTTTCTTGTTTCTACACTGTTTCTCTACACTTTTCTACACTGGTCTTGCTATCTACTTTCTACACTGTTTCTACACTGGTCCTTGCTATCTACTTTCTACACTGTTTCTACACTGGTCCTTGCTATCTACTTTCTACACTGTTTCTTGCTATCTTCTTCCACACTGTTTATACACTGGCCACTGTTGCTATCTACTTTCTACACTGTTTCTTGCTATCTACTTTCTACACTGTTTCTTACTATCTACTTTCTACACTGGTCCTTGCTATCTACTTTCTACACTGTTTCTTGCTATCTACTTTCTACACTGTTTCTTGCTATCTACTTTCTACACTGTTTCTTGCTATCTACTTTCTACACTGTTTCTTGCTATCTACTTTCTACACTGGTCCTTACTATCTACTTTCTACACTGTTCCTTGCTATCTACTTTCTACACTGTTTATACACTGGCCCTTGCTATCTACTTTTTACACTGTTTCTACACTGGTCCTTGCTATCTACTTTCTCAACTGTTTCTTGCTATCTATCTACTTTCTACTACTTTTCTACTGTTCCTTGCTATCTACTTTCTACACTGTTTCTTTGCTATCTACTTTCTACACTGTTTCTACACTGGTCCTTGCTGTCTACTTTCTAAACTGTTTCTTGCTATCTACTTTCTACACTGTTTCTTGCTACACTGTTCCTTGCTATCTACTTTCTCCACTGTTTCTACACTGGACCTTGCTATCTACTTTCTACACTGTTTCTACACTGGTCCTTGCTATCTACTTTCTACACTGTTTCTACACTGGTCCTTGCTATCTACTTTCTACACTGTTTCTACACTGTTTCTTTGCTATCTACTTTCTACACTGTTTCTTGCTATCTACTTTCTACACTGTTTCTTGCTATCTACTTTCTACACTGTTTCTTCTACTATCTACTTTCTACACTGTTTCTTGCTATCTACTTTCTACACTGTTTCTTGCTATCTACTTTCTACACTGTTTCTTGCTATCTATTTTCTACACTGTTTCTTGCTTTCTACTTTCTACACTGTTTCTTGTTATCTACTTTCTACACTGTTCCTTGTTATCTACTTTCTACACTGTTCCTTGCTATCTACTTTCTACACTGTTTCTTGCTATCTACTTTCTACACTGTTTCTTGCTATCTACTTTCTACACTGATTCTTACTTCTACTTTCTACACTGTTTCTTGCTATCTATTTTCTACACTGTTTCTTACACTTCTACCCTACACTGCTATCTACTTTCTACACTGTTTCTACACTGGTCCTTGCTATCTACTTTCTACACTGTTTCTTGCTATCTACTTTCTACACTGTTTATACACTGGCCCTTGCTATCTACTTTCTAAACTGTTTCTTGCTATCTACTTTCTCCACTGTTTCTACACTGTTCCTTGCTATCTACTTTTCTTGCACTGTTTCTACACTGTTTCTTGCTATCTACTTTCTACACTGTTTCTTACTGGTCTACTTTCTACACTGGTTCTTGTTATCACTTTTCTACACTGGTCCTTGCTATCTACTTTCTACACTGGTCCTTTATCTACTTTCTACACTGGTCCTTGCTATCTACTTTCTAAACTGGTTCTTGCTATCTATCTACTATTCTACACTGTTTCTACACTGGTCCTTGCTATCTACTTTCTACACTGTTTCTACACTGGTCCTTGTTATCTACTTTCTACACTGCTTCTACACTGGTCCTATCTACTTTCTACACTGTTTCTTGCTATCTACTTTCTACACTGTTTCTACACTGTTCCTTGCTATCTACTTTCTACACTGGTTCTTGCTATCTACTTTCTACACTGTTTCTTGGTCCTATCTACTTTCTACACTGTTTCTTGCTATCTACTTTCTACACTGTTTCTTCCTATCTACTTTCTACACTGTTTCTTGCTATCTACTTTCTACACTGTTTCTTGTTATCTACTTTCTACACTGTTTCTTGTTATCTACTTTCTACACTGTTTCTTGCTATCTACTTTCTACACTGTTTCTTGCTATCTACTTTCTACACTGTTTCTAACTATCTACTTTCTACACTGTTTTTTGCTATCTACTTTCTACACTGTTTCTTGCTATCTACTTTCTACACTGTTTCTTGTTATCTACTTTCTACACTGTTTCTTGTTATCTACTTTCTACACTGTTTCTTACTATCTACTTTCTACACTGTTTCTCTATCTACTTTCTACACTGTTTCTTGTTATCTACTTTCTACACTGTTTCTTGTTATCTACTTTCTACACTGTTTCTTACTATCTACTTTCTATACTGTTTCTTCCTATCTACTTTCTACACTGTTTCTTGTTATCTACTTTCTACACTGTTTCTTGCTGTCTGCTTTCTACACTGTTTCTTACTATCTACTTTCTACACTGGTTCTTACTATCTACTTTCTACACTGTTTCTTACTATCTACTTTCTTTTCACACTGTTTCTTGCCTATCTACTTTCTACACTGCTTCTTGCTATCTACTTTCTACACTGTTTCTTGCTATCTACTTTCTACACTGGTTCTTGCTATCTACTTTCTACACTGTTTCTTGCTATCTACTTTCTACACTGTTTCTTGCTATCTACTTTCTACACTGTTTCTTGCTATCTACTTTCTACACTGTTTCTTGCTATCTACTTTCTACACTGTTTCTTGGTCTATCTACTTTCTACACTGTTTCTTGTTATCTACTTTCTACACTGTTTCTTGCTATCTACTTTCTACACTGTTTCTTACACTGGTCCTTGCTATCTACTTTCTAAACTGTTGCTTGCTATCTACTTTCTACACTGTTTCTTGCTATCTACTTGCTACTACTTTTCTACACTGGTCCTTGCTATCTACTTTCTACACTGTTTATTGCTATCTACTTTCTAAACTGTTTCTGGCTATCTACTTTCTACACTGGTCCTTGCTATCTACTTTCTACACCGTTTCTTGCTATCTACTTTCTACACTGGTCCTTGCTATCTACTTTCTACACCGTTTATTGCTATCTACTTTCTACACTGTTTCTACACTGGTCCTTGCTATCTACTTTCTACACTGGTCCTTGCTATCTAATTTCTACACTGTTTCTTGCTATCTACTTTCTACACTGTTTCTACACTGGTCCTTGCTATCTACTTTCTAAACTGTTTCTTGCTATCTACTTTCTACACTGTTTCTACACTGTTTCTTGTTATCTACTTTCTACACTGTTTCTACACTGTTTCTTGCTATCTACTTTCTACACTGTTTCTACACTGTTTCTTGCTATCTACTTTCTACACTGTTTCTACACTGTTTCTTGCTATCTACTTTCTACACTGTTTCTTGTTTCTATCTACTTTCTACACTGTTTCTTGCTATCTACTTTCTACACTGTTTCTTGCTATCTACTTTCTACACTGTTTCTACACTGTTTCTTGCTATCTACTTTACACTTTTTCTACACTGTTTTTGCTATCTACACTTCTACACTGTTTCTACACTGGTCCTTGTTATCTACTTTCTACACTGTTTCCTTGCTATCTACTTTTCTACACTGTTTCTTGCTATCTACTTTCTACACTGTTTCTACACTGGTCCTTGCTATCTACTTTTTACACTGTTTCTTGCTATCTACTTTCTACACTATTTCTTCCTATCTACTTTCTACACTGTTTCTTGCTATCTACTTTCTATACTGTTTCTTGCTATCTACTTTCTACACTGTTTCTTACTATCTACTTTCTACACTGTTTTTTGCTATCTACTTTCTACACAGTTTCTTGCTATCTACTTTCTACACTATTTCTAACTATCTACTTTCTACACTGTTTTTTGCTATCTACTTTCTACACTGTTTCTTGCTATCTACTTTCTACACTGTTTCTTGTTATCTACTTTCTACACTGTTTCTTACTATCTACTTTCTGCACTGTTTCTACACCGTTTCTTGCTATATACTTTCTACACTGTTTCTACACTGTTTCTTGCTATCTACTTTTCTACACTGTTTCTTACTTTCTACACTGTTTCTTACTATCTACTTTCTACAGTGTTTCTTGCTATCTACTTTCTACACTGTTTCTTCCTATCTACTTTCTACACTGTTTCTTGCTATCTACTTTCTACACTGTTTTTTTGCTATCTACTTTCTACACTGTTTCTTACTATCTAGTTTTCTACACTGTTTCTTACTATCTACTTTCTACACTGTTTCTACTTTCTACACTGTTTTTTGCTTCTACTTTCTACACTGTTTCTTGCTATCTACTTTCTACACTGTTTCTTGCTATCTACTTTCTACACTGTTTCTTGCTATCTAATTTCTACACTGGTCCTTGCTATCTACTTTCTACACTGTGTCTTGCTATCTACTTTCTACACTGTTTCTTGCTATCTACTTTCTACACTGTTTCTTGCTATCTACTTTCTACACTGTTTCTTACTATCTACTTTCTACACTGTTTCTTACTATCCTTTCTACACCGGTCTACTTACTTTCTACACTGTATCTTTCTATCTACTTTCTACACTGTTTATACACTGGCCCTTGCTATCTACTTTCTCCACTGTTTCTACACTGGTCCTTGCTATCTACTTTCTCAACTGTTTCTTGCCATCTACTTTCTGCACTTCTACACTGGTCCTTGCTATCTACTTTCTAAACTGTTTCTTGCTATCTACTTTCTCCACTGTTTCTACACTGGTCCTTGCTGTCTACTTTCTAAACTGTTTCTTACATCTACTTTCTACACTGTTTCTACACTGGTCCTTGCTATCTACTTTCTACACTGTTTCTACACTGGTCCTTGCTATCTACTTTCTACACTGTTTCTACACTGGTTCTTGCTATCTACTTTCTACACTGTTTCTACACTGTTTCTTGCTATCTACTTTCTACACTGTTTCTACACTGTTTCTACACTGTTTCTTGCTATCTATTTTCTACACTGTTTCTTGCTATCTACTTTCTACACTGTTTCTGTTTCTACTTCTATTTTATACACTGTTTCTTGCTATCTACTTTCTACACTGTTTCTTGCTATCTACTTTCTACACTGTTTCTTACTATCTACTTTCTACACTGTTTCTTGCTATCTACTTTCTACACTGGTCCTTGCTATCTACTTTCTACACTGTTTCTTGCTATCTACTTTCTACACTGTTTCTTGCTATCTACTTTCTACACTGTTCCTTGCTATCTACTTTCTACACTGATTCTTACTATCTACTTTCTACACTGTTTCTTGCTATCTATTTTCTACACTGTTTATACACTGGCCCTGCTATCTACTTTCTACACTGTTTCTACACTGGTCCTTGCTATCTACTTTCTTACACTGTTTCTTACTATCTACTTTCTACACTGTTTATACACTGGCCCTGCTATCTACTTTCTAAACTGTTTCTTGCTATCTACTTTCTCCACTGTTTCTACACTGTTCTTTCTATCTGTTTCTTTCTACACTGTTTCTACACTGTTTCTTGCTATCTACTTTCTACACTGTTTCTACACTGGTCCTTGCTATCTACTTTCTTAATACTGTTTCTACACTGGTCCTTGCTATCTACTTTCTACACTGTTTCTTTGCTATCTACTTTCTACACTGGTCCTTGCTATCTACTTTCTACACTGGTCCTTGCTATCTACTTTCTACTACTTACTGTTTCTACGCTGGTCCTTGCTATCTACTTTCTACACTGTTTCTTACACTGGTCCTTGCTATCTACTTTCTACACTTTCTTTCTACACTGTTTCTTACTATCTACTTTCTACACTGTTTCTTGCTATCTACTTTCTACACTGTTTATACACTGGCCGTTGCTATCTACTTTCTAAACTGTTTCTTGCTATCTACTTTCTCCACTGTTTCTTACTATCTAATTTCTACACTGGTCCTTGCTATCTACTTTCTACACTGTTTCTTGCTATCTACTTTCTACACTGTTTCTTGCTATCTACTTTCTACACTGTTTCTTGCTATCTACTTTCTACACTGTTTCTTGCTATCTACTTTCTACACTTTTCCTTACTATCTACTTTCTACACTGTATCTTGCTATCTACTTTCTACACTGTTTATACACTGGCTACTTTCTATCTACTGTTTCTTACTGTTTCTACACTGGTCCTTGCTATCTACTTTCTACACTGTTTCTTGCTATCTACTTTCTACACTGTTTCTTGCTATCTACTTCTACACTTTTCTTGCTATCTACTTTCTAAACTGTTTCTTGCTATCTACTTTCTACACTGTTTCTTTTGCTATCTACTTTCTACACTGTTTCTTACTATCTACTTTCTACACTGGTCCTTGCTATCTACTTTCTAAACTGTTTCTTGCTATCTACTTTCTTTCTCCACTGTTTCTTGCCTTGCTGTCTACACTTTTCTTACTATCTACTTTCTATACTGTTTTCTACACTGGTCTATCTACTTTCTACACTGTTTCTTACTGTTTCTACACTGTTTCTACACTGTTTCTTGCTATCTACTTTCTACTGTTTCTACACTGTTTTTGCTATCTTTTCTACTGTTTCTACACTGTTTCTTACTATCTACTTTCTACACTGTTTCTTGCTATCTACTTTCTACACTGTTTCTTGCTATCTACTTTCTCACTGTTTCTTGCTATCTACTGTTCTTGTTATCTACTTTCTAACTGTTTCTACACTGTTTCTTGCTATCTATTTTCTACACTGTTTCTTGCTATCTACTTTCTACACTGTTTCTTACAATCTACTTTCTACACTGTTTCTTGGTATCTACTTTCTACACTGTTTCTTGCTATCTACTTTCTACACTGTTTCTTGCTATCTACTTTCTACACTGTTTCTTGCTATCTACACTTTTCTACACTGCTTTCTTGCTATCTACTTTCTACACTGTTTCTATTCTATTTTCTTGCTATCTACTTTCTTACACTGTTTCTACACTTTCTCATTAATTCTTGCTGTCTACTTTCTTCTTACTAAACTGTTTCTTGCTATCTACTTTCTACACTTTGCCTATCTTTTTTACTTTGCTATCTACTTTCTAAACTGTTTCTTGCTATCTACTTTCTACACTGTTTCTTACTATCTACTTTCTACACTGTTTCTTGCTATCTACTTTCTACACTTTTCTACACTGGTCCTTACTATCTACTTTCTACACTGTTTCTACACTGGTCCTTGCTATCTACTTTCTACACTGTTTCTGCTATCTACTTTCTACACTGTTTCTTGCTATCTACTTTCTACACTGTTTCTTGCTATCTACTTTGTACACTGTTTCTTACTGTTTCAACACTGTTCCTTGCTATCTACTTTCTACACTGTTTCTACACTGGTCCTTGCTATCTACTTTCTACACTGGTCTCACTGGTCCTTGCTATCTACTTTCTACACTGTTTCTTGCTATCTACTTTCTTCACTCTACACTATTTATACACTGTTTCTTGCTATCTACTTTCTACACTGTTTCTTGCTATCTACTTTCTACACTGTTTCTTGCTATCTACTTTCTATACTGTTTTACTTGCTATCTACTGTTTCTACACTGTTTCTTGCTATCTACTTTTTCTTTCTACACTGTTTCTACACTATCTACTTGCTATCTACTGTTTTTTGCTATCTACTTTCTACACTGTTTCTTACTATCCACTTTCTTTCTACACTGTTTCTTTGCTATCTACTTTCTACACTGTTTCTTACTATCTACTTTCTACACTGTTTCTTGCTATCTACTTTCTACACTGTTTCTACACTGGTTCTTGCTATCTACTTTCTACACTGTTTCTTACTATCTACTTTCTACACTGTTTCTTGCTATCTACTTTCTACACTGGTCCTTGCTATCTACTTTCTAAACTGTTTCTTACTATCTACTTTCTCCACTGCTTCTTCTATCTACTTTCTACACTGTTTCTTACTATCTACTTTCTACACTGTTTCTACACTGTTTCTTGCTACTACTGTTTCTTGCTATCTACTTTCTACACTGTTTCTTACTATCTACTTTCTACACTGTTTCTTACTATCTACTTTCTACACTGTTTCTTACTATCTACTTTCTACACTGTTTCTTGCTATCTACTTTCTACACTGTTTCCTTGTCTATCTACTTTCTACACTGTTTCTTATCTACTTTTACTACACTGTTTCTTGCTTATCTACTTTCTACACTGTTTCTATCTTCTGGTCCTTGCTATCTACTTTCTACACTGTTTCTTGCACTGGTCCTTGCTTCTGGCTATACTTTCTACTGGTCCTGTTTTTGTTATCTACTTTCTACACTGTTCCTTGCTATCTACTTTCTACACTGTTTCTTGCTATCTACTTTCTACACTGTTTCTACACTGGTCCTTGCTATCTACTTTCTACACTGTTTCTTGCTCCTCTACTTTCTACACTGTTTCTACACTGGTCCTTGCTATCTACTTTCTAAACTGTTTCTTGCTATCTACTTTCTA
The DNA here is from genome assembly GCA_037039925.1 of Doris montereyensis. NCBI lineage: Eukaryota > Metazoa > Mollusca > Gastropoda > Nudibranchia > Dorididae > Doris > Doris montereyensis. Next base: position 138,444 of record JAXRKP010000971.1, on the reverse strand, counting down.
CACTGTTTCTACACTGTTTCTTGCTATCTACTTTCTACACTGTTTCTACACTGTTTCTTGCTATCTACTTTCTACACTGTTTCTTGCTATCTACTATCTAAACTTTTCTACACTGTTTCTACACTGTTTCTTGCTATCTACTTTCTACACTGTCTTGCTATCTACTTTCTACACTGTTTCTTGCTATCTACTTTCTACACCGTTTCTTGCTATCTACTTTCTACACTGTTTCTACACTGGTCCTTGCTATCTACTTTCTACACTACTTGCTATCTAATTTTTCTACACTGTTTCTTGCTATCTACTTTCTACACTGTTTCTACACTGGTCCTTGCTATCTACTTTCTACACTGTTTCTTGCTATCTACTTTCTACACTGTTTCTTGCTATCTACTTTCTACACTGTTTCTACTGTTTCTTGCTATCTACTTTCTACACTGTTTCTACACTGTTTCTTGCTATCTACTTTCTACACTGTTTCTACACTGTTTCTTGCTATCTACTTTCTACACTGTTTCTTGCATCTACTTTCTACACTGTTCTTCCTACTACTTTCTACACTGTTTCTTGCTATCTACTTTCTACACTGTTTCTACACTGTTACTTGCTATCTACTTTCTTACACTTTTTCTACACACTGTCCTTGCTATCTACTTTTCTACACTGTTTCTACACTGTTTCTTGTTATCTATTTTCTACACTGTTTCTTCCTATCTGTTTCTACACTGTTTCTTGCTATCTACTTTGCTACATCTAATTCTTGCTATCTACTTTCTACACTGTTTCTACACTGGTCCTTGCTATCTACTTTCTACACTGTTTCTTATATCTACTTTCTACACTGTTTCTTCCTATCTACTTTCTACACTGGTTCTTGCTATCTACTTTTTACACTGTTTCTACTTGCTATCTACTTTCTACACTGTTTCTTGCTATCTACTTTTCTACACTGTTTCTTGGCCCTTATCTACTTTCTACTGTTTCTTACTATCTACTTTCTACACTGTTTCTACACTGTTTCTTGTTATCTACTTTCAACACTGTTTTTACACTTTATCTACTCTACACTGTTTCTTACTATCTACTTTCTACATTGTTCTTGCTATCTACTTTCTACACTGGTCCTTGCTATCTACTTTCTACACTGTTTCTACTGTTTCTATCTATTTTCCACACTGTTTCTACGCTGGTCCTTGCTATCTACTTTCTACACTGTTCTTGTTATCTACTTTCAACTCTCCTTGCTATCTACTTTCTACACTGTTCCTTGCTATCTACTTTCACTGGTCCTTGCTATCTACTTTCTAAACTGTTTCTTGGTCCTATCTACTTTCTACACTGTTTCTACACTGGCCTACTTTCTAGGACTGGTCCTTGCTACTACTTCTAGACTATCTACTTTTTTACTTTCTACTGTTTATACACTTGCTATCTACTTTTCTACACTGTTTCTTGCTATCTACTTTCTTACACTGTTTCACTATATGTTTATACACTGGCCCTTGCTATCTACTTTCTAAACTGTTTCTTGCTATCTACTTTCTCCACTGTTTCTACACTGGTTCTTGCTACACTTTACTTACATCTACTTTGTACACTGGTCCTTGCTATCTACTTTCTCCACTGTTTCTTACTATCTTGCTTTCTTTCTACACTGTTTCTTACTATCTACTTTCTACACTGTCCTTGCTTCTACTTTCTACACTGTTTCTACATTGTCCTTGCTATCTACTTTCTACACTGTTTCTACACTGGTCATTGCTATTTACTTTCTATCACTTTTCTACACTGTTTCTTGCTATCTACTTTCTACACTGTTTCTTGCATCTTGCTTTACTTTCTAACTGTTTCTTACTACTTTTCTTGCTGTTTCTACACTGTTTCTTACTATCTATTTTCTACACTGTTCCTTGCTATCTACTTCTACACTGGTCCTTGCTATCTAGTTTCTAAACTGTTTTTGCTATCTACTTTCTTGTTTCTACACTGATTCTTACTATCTATTTTATAAATTGTTTCTTGCTATCTACTTTCTGCACTGTTTCTACACTGGTTCTTGCTATCACTGTTCTAGACTGGTCCTTGCCATCTACTTTTCTACTCTGGTCCTTTGCTATCTACTTTCTACACTGGTCCTTGCTATCTACTTTCTACACTGGTCCCTGCTATCTACTTTCTACACTGTTTCTTCCTATCTACTTTCTACACTGTTTCTTGCCATCTACTTTCTACACTTTTCCTTGCTATCTACTTTCTACACTGTTCCTAGCTATCTACTTCTACACTGGTCCTTGCTATCTACTTTCTACACTGGTCTTTGCTATCTACTTTCTACACTGGTCCTTGTTATCTGCTTTCTACACTGGTCTTTGCTATCTACTTTCTACACTGGTCCTGCTATCTACTTTCTATACTGGTCCTTGCTATCTACTTCTCTACACTTGTCTTTGCTATCTTCACTTTCTACACTGGTCCTTGCTATCTACTTTCTACACTGTTTCTACACTGATCCTTGCTATATACTTCAACTGGTTCTTGCTATCTTTCACGCCTTCTACACTGGTCCTTGCTATCTATTTTCTACACTTTGTCCTTGCTATCTACTTTCTACACTGTTTCTACACTGGTCTTTGCTATCTACTTTTACACTGTTTCTACACTGGTCTTTGCTATCTACTTTCTACACTGGTCCTTGCTATCTACTTCTACACTGTTTCTACACTTGACTTGCATCTACTTTCTACACTGTTTCTACACTGGTCCTTGCTATGTACTTTTCTACACTGGTCCTTGCTATCTACTTCTCTGCACTGGTCTTTGCAACACTTTCTATTAATGGTCCTTGCTATCGATTTTCTAACTGGTCTTTGCTATCTACTTTCTACACTGGTCCTGCTATTTACTTTCTACACTCTCTCTACACTTAATTGCTTGCTATCTACTTCTACACTGTTTCTACACTGTTTCTGCTGTCTACTGTCTACACTGTTTCTTGCTGTCCTTGTTATCTACTGATTCTAAACTGTTTTCTACACTGTTCCTGCTATCTACTTTCTACACTGTTTCTACACTGGCCCTTGCTTATTACTTTTTAAACTGTTTCTTGGTATCTACTTTTACACTGTTTTTACACTGGTCCTTGCTATCTACTTTCTTACACTGTTTCTACACTGGTCCTTGTTATTAACTTTCTCCACTGTTTCTTGCTATCTACTTCTACACTCTTCTACACTGGTCTTTGCTATCTACTTTCTACACTGTTTCTACACTTGGTCTTTGCTATCTACTTTCTACACTGCTTCTACACTGTTTCTTGCTATCTACTTTCTATACTGTTTCTACACTGGTCCTCGCTATCTACTTCCTACACTGCTCTCTACACTGGTCCTTGCTATCTACTTTCTACACTGTTTCTACACTGGTCTTTGCTATCTACTTTCTACACGATTTCTACACTGGTCTTTGTTATCTACTTTCTACACTGGTCCTTGTTATCTATTTTCTACACTGGTCCTTGCCATCTACTTTCTACACTGTTTCTACACCGACCTTTGCTACTTACTTCTACACTGGTCCTGCTATCTACTTTCTACACTGTTTCTACACTGGTTCTTGCTATCTACTTTGTACACTGTTTCTACACTGGTCCTTGCTATGTACTTTCTTACACTCGTTCTTTACTATCTACTTCTACACTTGTCTTTGCTATCTACTTCTCTGCTCTGGTCCTTGCTATCTACTTTCTACACTGGTCTTACGCTGGTTCTTGCTACTTTCTGGCACTGTCCTTGCTAATCTACTTTCTACACTGGCCTTGTTATCTACTTTCTAAACAGGTACTTGCTATCTACTTTTCTACACTGTTTACACTGTTCCTTGCTATCTACTTCTACACTGTTTCTACACTGGTCTTTGCATATCTACTACACTGTTTCTACACTGGTCTTTGCTATCTACTTTCCATTGTTTCTCACTGTTTCTTGCTATCTACTTTCTACACCTTATATCTACTACACTGGTCCTTACTATCTACTTTCTCTACACTGTTCTACTTACACTGCTCACTTGTGTTATCTACTTCTAAGCACTGTTTCTACACTGGTCCTTGCTATCTACTTTCTACACTGTTTCTACACTGGTCCTTGCTATCTACTTTCTACGCTGTTTCTACACCGGTCTTTGCTATCTACTTCTACACTATTTCTCCAATGGTCTTTGCTATCTACTTTCTACACTGGTCCTGCTATCTACTTTCTACACTGGTCCTTGCTTTCTACTTTCTACACACTCGTTTCTACACTGATCTTTGCTATCTACATTTGCTACACTAGTCCTTTACATCTACTTTCTGCTCTGTTTCTACACTGGTCTTTGCTATCTACTTTCTACACTGGTCCTTGCTATCTACTTTCACACGGTTTCTTCACTGGTCCTTGCTATCTACTTTCTATTGGTCCTTGCTATCTACACTGTTTCGGCACTGGTCCTTGCTATCTAAGTTTCTACACTGTTTCTACACTGGTCCTTTTCCACTATCTACTTTTCTACACTGTCCTTAATATCTACTTTCTATACTGGTCTTTGTTATCTACTTTCTACAAATGTTTCTTGCTATCTACTTTCTACACTGTTCCTTGCTATCTACTTTTATACACTGGCCTTGCTATCTACTTCTACACTGTTTCTTGCTATCTACTTTCTACACTGTTTCTTGCTATCTACGTTCTACACTGTTTCTACACTGTCCTGCTATCTACTTCTAAACTGCTTCCTTATCTACTTTCTACACTGTTTCTACACTGTTTCTTGCTATCTACTTTCTACCTGTTTCTACACTGTTTCTTTGCTATCTACTTTCTACACTGTTTCTTGACACTGTTTCTTGCTATCTACCTTCTACACTGTTTCTACACTGTTTCTGGCTATCTACTTTCTACACTGTTTCTACACTGTTTCTACACTACTACTTTCTACACTGTTTCTACACTGTCCTGTTTCTTGCTATCTACTTTCTTACAATGTTTCTGCTATCTACTTTCTACACTTTTCCTTGCTATTTATTTTCTACACTGTTTCTTGCTATCTACTTTCTACACTGTTTCTACACTATTTCTTGCCATCTACTTTCTACACTGTTTCTACACTGTTTTTTGCTATCTACTTTCTACACTATTTCTACACTGTTTCTTGGTTATCTACTTCTACACTGTTTCTACACTGGTCCTTTATCTACTTTCTAGACTGGTCCTTGCTATCTACTTTCTAGACTGGTCCTTGCTATCTACTTTCTAAACTGTTTCTTGCTGTCTACTTTCTACACTGTTTATACACTGGCCTTGCTATCTACTTTCTACACTGTTTCTACACTGGTCCTTTGCTATCTACTTTCTACACTGTTTCTTGCTATCTACTTTCTACACTGTTTATACACTGGCCCTTGCTATCTACTTTCTAAACTGTTTCTTGCTATCTACTTTCTCCACTGTTTCTACACTGGTTCTTGCTATCTACTTTCTACACTGTTTGTACACTGGTCCTTGCTATCTACTTTCTCCACTGTTTCGACACTGGTCCTTGCTATCTACTTTTTCTACACTGGTCCTTGCATATCTACTTTCTACACTGGTCCTTGCTATCTACTTTCTACACTGTTTCTACGCTGGTCCTTGCTATCTACTTTCTACACTGTTTCTACACTGGTCATTGCTATCTACTTTCTACACTGTTTCTACACTGGTTCTTGTTATCTACTTTCTACACTGTTTCTACACTGGTCCTTGCTATCTACTTTCTACACTGTTTCTACACTGGTCCTTGCTATCTACTTTCTACACTGTTTCTACACTGGTCCTCGCTATCTACTTTCTAGACTGGTCCTTGCTATCTAGTTTCTAAACTGTCTTTTGCTATCTACTTTCTACACTGTTTCTACACTGATCCTTGCTATCTATTTTCTAAATTGTTTCTTGCTATCTACTTTCTGCACTGTTTCTACACTGGTTCTTGCTATCTACGTTCTAGACTGGTCCTTGCTATCTACTTTCTACACTGGTCCTTGCTATCTACTTTCTACACTGGTCCTTGCTATCTACTTTCTACACTGGTCCCTGCTATCTACTTTCTACACTGTTTCTTCCTATCTACTTTCTACACTGTTTCTTGCTATCTACTTTCTACACTTTTCCTTGCTATCTACTTTCTACACTGTTCCTAGCTATCTACTTTCTACACTGGTCCTTGCTATCTACTTTCTACACTGGTCTTGCTATCTACTTTCTACACTGGTCCTTGTTATCTGCTTTCTACACTGGTCTTTGCTATCTACTTTCTACACTGGTCCTTGCTATCTACTTTCTATACTGGTCCTTGCTATCTACTTTCTACACTTGTCTTTGCTATCTACTTTCTACACTGGTCCTTGCTATCTACTTTCTACACTGTTTCTACACTGATCCTTGCTATATACTTTCTACACTGGTTCTTGCTATCTTCTTTCTACACTGGTCTTTGCTATCTATTTTCTACACTTGTCCTTGCTATCTACTTTCTACACTGTTTCTACACTGGTCTTTGCTATCTACTTTTTACACTGTTTCTACACTGGTCTTTGCTATCTACTTTCTACACTGGTCCTTGCTATCTACTTTCTACACTGTTTCTACACTGGTTCTTGCTATCTACTTTCTACACTGTTTCTACACTGGTCCTTGCTATGTACTTTCTACACTGGTCCTTGCTATCTACTTTCTGCACTGGTTCTTTGCTATCTACTTTCTACAATGGTCTTTGCTATCTACTTTCTACACTGGTCCTTGCTATCTACTTTCTACACTGGTCTTTGCTATCTACTTTCTACACTGTTTCCTTGCTATTTACTTTCTACACTCTCTCTACACTGGTCCTTGCTATCTACTTTCTACACTGTTTCTACACTGTTTCTTGCTGTCTACTGTCTACACTGTTTCTACACTGGTCCTTGTTATCTACGTTCTAAACTGTTTCTACCCTGGTCCTTGCTATCTACTTTCTACACTGTTTCTACACTGGTCCTTGCTATTACGTTTTTAAACTGTTTCTTGGTATCTACTTTCTACACTGTTTCTACACTGGTCCTTGCTATCTACTTTCTACACTGTTTCTACACTGGTCCTTGTTATTAACTTTCTAAACTGTTTCTTGCTATCTACTTTCTACACTCTCTACACTGGTCTTTGCTATCTACTTTCTACACTGTTTCTACACTGGTCTTTGCTATCTACTTTCTACACTGTTTCTACACTGTTTCTTGCTATCTACTTTCTATACTGTTTCTACACTGGTCCTCGCTATCTACTTCCTACACTCTCTCTACACTGGTCCTTGCTATCTACTTTCTACACTGTTTCTACACTGGTCTTTGCTATCTACTTTCTACACGATTTCTACACTGGTCTTTGTTATCTACTTTCTACACTGGTCCTTGTTATCTATTTTCTACACTGGTCCTTGCTATCTACTTTCTACACTGTTTCTACACCGACCTTTGCTATCTACTTTCTACACTGGTCCTTGCTATCTACTTTCTACACTGTTTCTACACTGGTTCTTGCTATCTACTTTGTACACTGTTTCTACACTGGTCCTTGCTATGTACTTTCTACACTCGTCCTTGCTATCTACTTCTACACTTGTCTTTGCTATCTACTTTCTACACTGGTCCTTGCTATCTACTTTCTACACTGGTCTTTGCTATCTACTTTCTACACTTGTCCTTGCTATCTACTTTCTACACTGGTCTTTGTTATCTACTTTCTACACAGGTACTTGCTATCTACTTTCTACACTGTCTCTACACTGGTCCTTGCTATCTACTTTCTACACTGTTTCTACACTGGTCTTTGCTATCTACGTTCTACACTGTTTCTACACTGGTCTTTGCTATCTACTTTCTACACTGTTTCGACACTGTTTCTTGGTATCTAATTTACACTCTCTCTACACTGGTCTTTACTATCTACTTTCTACACTGTTTCTACACTGTTTCTTGCTATCTACTTTCTACACTGTTTCTACACTGGTCCTTGCTATCTACTTTCTACACTCTGTCTACACTGGTCCTTGCTATCTACTTTCTACGCTGTTTCTACACTGGTCTTTGCTATCTACTTTCTACACTATTTCTCCACTGGTCTTTGCTATCTACTTTCTACACTGGTCCTTGCTATCTACTTTCTACACTGGTCCTTGCTTTCTACTTTCTACACTGTTTCTACACTGATCTTTGCTATCTACATTCTACACTAGTCCTTGCTATCTACTTTCTGCTCTGTTTCTACACTGGTCTTTGCTATCTACTTTCTACACTGGTCCTTGCTATCTACTTTCTACACGGTTTCTTCACTGGTCCTTGCTATCTACTTTCTACATTGGTCCTTGCTATCTACTTTCTACACTGTTTCTACACTGGTCCTTGCTATCTAGTTTCTACACTGTTTCTACACTGGTCCTTGCTATCTACTTTCTACACTGGTCCTTAATATCTACTTTCTATACTGGTCTTTGTTATCTACTTTCTAAAATGTTTCTTGCTATCTACTTTCTACACTGTTCCTTGCTATCTACTTTCTACACTGGTCCTGCTATCTACTTTCTACACTGTTTCTTGCTATCTACTTTCTACACTGTTTCTTGCTATCTACGTTCTACACTGGGTCCTTGCTATCTACTTTCTAAACTGTTTCTTGCTATCTACTTTCTATGTTTCTACACTGTTTCTTGCTATCTACTTTCTACACTGTTTCTACACTGTTTCTTGCTATCTACTTTCTACACTGTTTCTACACTGTTTCGTTGTCTACCTTCTACACTGTTTCTACACTGCTTCTTTGCTATCTACTTTCTACACTGTTTCTACACTGTTTCTTGCTATCTACTTTCTATACTGTTTCTACACTGTTTCTTGCTATCTACTTTCTACAATGTTTCTTGCTATCTACTTTCTACACTTTTCCTTGCTATTTATTTTCTACACTGTTTCTTGCTATCTACTTTCTACACTGTTTCTACACTATTTCTCTATTATCTACTTTCTACACTGTTTCTACACTTTTTTTGCTATCTACTTTCTACACTATTTCTAACTGTTTCTTGCTATCTACTTTCTACACTGTTTCACTGTTTCTGCTATCTACTTTCTACACTATTTATTGCTATCTACTTTCTACACTGTTCCTTGCTATCTACTTTCGACACTTTTTTTGCTATCTACTTTCTACACTGTTCCTTGCTATCTACTTTCTACACTGTTTCTTGCTATCTACTTTCTACACTGTTTCTTGCTATCTATTTTCTACACTGTTTCTTACTATCTACTTTCTACACTGTTTCTACACTGGTCCTTGCTATCTACGTTCTACACTGTTTCTACACTGGTCCTTGCTATCTACTTTTCTACACTGTTCCTTGCTATCTACTTTCTACACTGTTTATTGCTATCTACTTTCTACACTGTTTCTTACTATCTACTTTCTACATTGTTTTACTATTTACTTTCTACACTGGTTCTACTATCTACTTTACACTGGTTCTGACTATCTACTTTACACTGGTTCCTATTATCTACTTTCTACACTGGTTCTTACTATCTACTTTCTACACTGGTTCTTACTATCTACTTTCTACACTGGTTCTTGCTATCTACTTTTCTACACTAGTTCTTATTATCTACTTTCTACACTGTTTCTTGCTATCTACTTTCGACACTGTTTCTTGCTATCTACTTTCTACACTGTTCCTTGCTATCTACTTTCTACACTGGTCCTTGCTTTCTGCTTTCTACACTGTTTCTTGATATATACTTTCTACACTGTTTCTTGATATATACTTTCTACACTGGCCCTTGCTATCTACTTTCTAAACTGTTTCTTGCTATCTACTTTCTCCACTGTTTCTACACTGTTCCCTGCTACTACTTCTACACTGTTTCTACACTGTCCTTGCTATCTACTTTCTACACTGTTTTTGTTATCTACTTTCTACACTGTTTCTTGCTATCTACTTTCTACACTGGTTCTTACTATCTATTTTCTACACTGTTTCTTGTTATCTACTTTCTACACTGTTTCTTGTTATCTACTTTCTACACTGTTTCTTTGCTTCTACGTTCTACACTGTTTCTTGTTATCTACTTTCTACACTGTTTCTTGTTATCTACTTTCTACACTGTTCCTTGTTATCTACTTTCTACACTGTTTCTTGTTATCTACTTTCTAAACTGTCCTTGTTATCTACTTTCTACACTGGCCCTTGTTATCTACTTTCTAGACTGTTTCTTGCTATCTACTTTCTACACTGTTTCTTGTTATCTACTGACTTGTTATCTACATTCTACACTGTTTCTTGCTATCTACTTTCTACACTGGTTTTACTTGCTTCTACACTGTTTCTATCTACTTTCTACTGCTTCTGCTATCTACTTTCTAGACTGTTTCTCTACACTGGTTCTTGCTATCTACTTTCTACACTGTTTCTTGCTATCTACTTTCTACACTGTTTCTTGCTATCTACTTTCTATACTGTTTCTTGCTATCTACTACACTTTCTTACACTACTTTCTACACTGGTTCTTACTATCTACTTTCTTCACTGTTTCTTCCTATCTACTTTCTACACTGCTTCTTGCTATCTACTTTCTACACTGTTTCTTGCTATAACTTTCTACACTGGTTCTTGCTATCTACTTTCTACACTGCTTTGCATCTACTTTCTACACTGTTCTACACTGTTTTTACACTGTTCCTTGCTATCTACTTTCTACACTGTTTCTACACTGGTCCTTGTTATCTACTTTCTACACTGTTTCTTCCTATCTACTTTCTACACTGTTTCTTGCTATCTACTTTCTACACTGTTTCTTGCTATTTCTACACTGTTTCTACACTGTTTCTTGCTATCTACTTTCTACACTGTTTCTTGCTATCTACTTCACTATTTCTTCCTATCTACTTTCTACACTGTTTCTTGCTATCTACTTTCTACACTGTTTCTTGCTATCTACTTTCTACACTGTTTCTTACTATCTACTTTTCTACACTGTTTTTTGCTATCTACTTTCTTCACACTGTTTCTTGCTATCTACTTTCTACACTGTTTCTAACTATCTACTTTTTACACTGTTTCTTGCTATCTACTTTCTACACTGTTTCTTGCTATCTACTTTCTACACTGTTTTTTGTTATCTACTTTTCTACACTGTTTCTTATTATCTACTTTCTCTACACTGTTTCTTACTATCTACTTTCTACACTGTTTCTACACTGTCTACTTTCTTTTCTACACTGTTTCTTACTATCTACTTTCTACACTGTTTCTTACTATCTACTTTCTACACTGTTTCTTTATCTACTTTCTTTCTACACTGTTTCTTTACTATCTACTTTCTACACTGTTTCTTGCTATCTACTTTCTGCTTGCCACACTGTTTCTTACTATCTACTTTCTACACTGTTTCTTGCTATCTACTTTCTACACTGTTTCTTGCTATCTACTTTCTACACTGGTCCTTGCTATTACTTTCTACACTGTTTCTTGCTATCTACTTTCTACACTGTTTCTTACTATCTACTTTCTACACTGTTTCTACTATCTACTTTCTGTTTCTACTATCTACTTTCTACACTGTTTCTTGCTATCTACTTTCTACACTGGTTCTTGCTATCTACTTTCTACACTGTTTCTTGCTATCTACTTTCTACACTGTTTCTACACTGGTCTATCTACTTTCTACACTGTTTCTTGCTATCTACTTTCTACACTGTTTCTTGCTATCTACTTCTACTACACTGGTCCTTGCTATCTATTGTCTACACTGTTTCTTACTATCTACTTTCTACACTGTTTCTTACTTTCTACTTTCTACACTGTTTCTTGCTATCTACTTTCTACACTGGTTCTTGCTATCTACTTTCTACACTGGTCCTTGCTATCTACTTTCTACACTGTTTCTTACTATCTACTTTCTACACTGTTTCTTACTATCTACTTTCTACACTGATTCTTACTATCTACTTTCTACACTGTTTCTTGCTATCTACACTTTTCTACACTGTTTCTTGCTATCTACTTTCTACACTGTTTCTTGCTATCTACTTTCTTGTCTACACTGTTTACTATCTACTTTCTACACTGTTTCTTACTATCACTTTCTACACTGTTTCTACACTACTTTCTAAACTGTTTCTTACTATCTACTTTCTACACTGTTTGCTATCTACTTCTACACTGTTTGCTATCTACTTTCTACACTGTTTCTACTATCTACTTTCTACACTGCTTCTACTTGCTATCTACTTTCTATACTGTTTTTGCTATCTACTTTCTTTCTACACTGTTTCTACTAACTATTTTCTACACTGTTTCTACACTGTTTCTTGCTATCTACTTTCTACACTGTTTCTTGCTATCTACTTTCTACACTGTTTCTTGCTATCTACTTTCTACACTGTTTCTTGCTATCTACTTTCTACACTGTTTCTTACTATCTACTTTCTACACTGTTTCTTGCTATCTACTTTCTACACTGTTTCTTGCTATCTACTTTCTATACTTTGGTTCTTACTATCTACTTTCTACACTGTTTCTTACTATCTACTTTCTACACTGTTTCTTACTATCTACTTTCTACACTGTTTCTTACTATCTACTTTCTACACTGTTTCTTGGTATCTACTTTCTACACTGTTTCTTGCTATCTACTTTCTACACTGTTTCTTGCTATCTATTTTCTACACTGTTTCTGCTATCTACTTTCTTTCACTGCTTCTTACTATCTATTTTCTACACTGTTTCTTGCTATCTACTTTCTACACTGTTTCTTACTATCTATTTTCTACACTGTTTCTTACTATCTACTTTCTACACTGTTTTCTCTATCTACTTTCTACATTGTTTCTTCCTATCTACTTTCTTTCTACACTGTTTCTTACTATCTACTTTCTACACTGTTTCTTACTATCTACTTTCTACACTGTTTCTTGCTATCTACTTTCTACACTGTTTCTTACTATCTACTTTCTACACTGTTTCTTATCTACTGTTATCTACTTTCTACACTGTTTCTTGCTATCTACTTTCTACACTGTTTCTTGTTATCTACTTTCTACACTGTTTCTTACTATCTACTTTCTACACTGTTTTCTTGTTATCTACTTTCTTTCTAGACTGTTTCTTGCTATCTACTTTCTACACTGTTTCTTGCTATCTACTTTCTACACTGTTTCTTACTATCTACTTTCTACACTGTTTCTTACTATCTACTTTCTACACTGTTTCTTACACTGTTTCTTACTATCTACTTTCTACACTGTTTCTTGCTATTTCTACTTTCTACACTGTTTCTTATCTATCTACTCCACTGTTTCTACACTGGTCTGTACTTGTTTCTTACTACGTATCTACTTTCTACACTGTTCTTGCTATCTACTTTCTACACTGTTTCTTGCTATCTACTTTCTACACTGTTCTACACTGCTCCTTGTTATCTACTTTCTAAACTGTTTCTTGTTATCTACTTTTTACACTGTTTCTTGTTATCTACTTTCTCCTGTTTCTACACTGGTGCTATCTACTTTACACTGTTTCCTACACTGTTTCTTGCTATCTACTTTCTACACTGTTTCTTACTGTTTCTTCTACTTATTTTCTACACTGTTTCTTGCTATCTACTTTCTACTGTTTCTTGCTATCTACTACACTGTTTCTTGCTATCTACTTTCTACACTGTTTCTTGCTATCTACTTTCTACACTGTTTCTTACTATCTACTTTCTACACTGGTTTCTTGCTATCTACTTTCTACTTTCTACACTGTTTCTTGCTATCTACTTTCTACACTGGTCCTTGCTATCTACTTTCTACACTGTTTCTTACTATCTACTTTCTACACTGTTTCTACACTGGTCCTTCTTGCTACTTTCTACACTGTTTCTTTTCTACTTTCTACACTGATTCTTACTATCTACTTTCTACACTGTTCCTTGCTATCTACTTTCTACACTGTTTCTTGCTATCTACTTTCTACACTGTTTCTACACTGGTATCTACTTTCTACTACTGTTTCTTACTATCTACTTTCTACACTGTTTCACTGCTATCTACTTTCTTCTACACTGTTTCTTGCTATCTACTTTCTACACTGTTTCTTGCTATCTACTTTCTACACTGTTTCTACACTGTTCTTGCTATCTACTTTCTTTTTTCTACACTGTTTCTTTGCTATCTACTTTCTACACTGTTTCTACACTATCTACTTTCTTTTCTACACTGTTTCTTCTATCTACTTTCTACACTGTTTCTTGCTATCTACTTTCTACACTGTTTCTTGCTATCTACTTTCTACACTGTTTCTACACTGGTCCTTGCTATCTACTTTCTACACTGTTTCTTGCTATCTACTTTCTACACTGTTTCTTGCTATCTACTTTCTACACTGTTTCTTGCCATCTACTTTCTACACTGTTTCTTGCTATCTACTTTCTACACTGTTTCTTGCTATCTACTTTCTACACTGTTTCTTACTATCTATCTGGTCCTTGCTTTTCTACACTGTTTCTTGCTATCTACTTTCTACACTGTTTCTTGCTATCTACTTTCTAAACTGTTTCTTACTATCTACTTTCTACACTGTTTCTTGCTATCTACTTTCTACACTGTTTCTTACTATCTACTTTTCTACACTGTTTCTTGCTATCTACTTTCTACACTGTTTCTTGCTATCTACTTTCTACACTGTTTCTTGCTATCTACTTTCTACACTGTTTCTTGCTATCTACTTTCTAACTGTTTCTTCTATCTACTTTCTACACTGTTTTGCTATCTACTTTCTCCTTGCTATCTACTTTCTAAACTGTTTCTTCTACTATCTACTTTACACTGTTTCTTGCTATCTACTTTCTACACTGTTTCTTGCTATCTACTTTCTACACTGTTTCTTGCTATCTACTTTCTACACTGTTTCTTGCTATCTACTTTCTACACTGTTTCTTGCTATCTACTTTTCTACACTGTTTCTACACTGTTTCTTACTATCTACTTTCTACACTGTTTCTTGCTATCTACTTTTTACACTGTTTCTTACTATCTACTTTCTACACTGTTTCTTACATCTACTTTCTTCTTGTTTCTTACTATCTACTTTCTACACTGTTTCTTGCTATCTACTTTCTACACTGTTCTTACTATCTACTTTCTACACTGTTTCTTACACTGTTTTCTTTTCTTGCTATCTACTTTCTACACTGTTTCTTGCTATCTACTTTCTACACTGTTTCTTGCTATCTACTTTTTACTTTTATACACTGTTTCTTACTATCTATTTTCTACACTGTTTCTTGCTATCTACTTTCTACTTTCTACACTGTTTCTTGCTATCTACTTTTACACTGTTTCTTGCTATCTACTTTCTACTACTGTTTCTTGCTATCTACTTTCTACACTGTTTCTTACTATCTACTTTCTTACACTGTTTCTTGCTATCTACTTTCTACACTGTTTCTTACTATCTACTTTCTTTCTACACTGTTTCTTACTATCTACTTTCTACACTGTTTCTTGCTATCTACTTTCTACACTGTTTCTACACTGTTTCTTGCTATCTATTTTCTACACTGTTTCTTGTTTCTACTACTTTCTACACTGGCCCTTGCTATCTACTTTCTACACTGTTTCTTGCTATCTACTTTCTACACTGTTTCTTCCTATCTACTTTCTACACTTCTACACTGTTTCTTGCTATCTACTTTCTACACTGTTTCTTACTATCTACTTTCTACACTGTTTCTTGTTATCTACTTTCTTTCTACACTGTTTCTTACTATCTACTTTCTACACTGTTTCTTGCTATCTACTTTCTACACTGTTTCTTGCTATCTACTTTCTACACTGTTTCTTACTATCTACTTTCTTTCTACACTGTTTCTTACTATCTACAACTCTTTCTACACTGTTTCTTACTATCTACTTTCTACACTGTTTCTTGTTATCTACTTTCTTTCTACACTGTTTCTTGCTATCTACACTGTTTTCTTTACTTCTACACTGTTTCTTACTATCTACTTTCTACACTGTTTCTTACTATCTACTTTCTACACTGTTTCTTACTATCTTTTCTTTCACTTTTCTATCTACTTCTACACTGTTTCTTACTATCTACTTTCTACACTGTTTCTTACTATCTACTTTCTACACTGTTTCTTAATATCTACTTTCTTTCTACACTGTTTCTTACTATCTACTTTCTACACTGTTTCTTACTATCTACTTTCTACATTGTTTCTTGCTATCTACTTCTTTCATTGTTTCTTACTATCTACTTTCTACACTGTTTCTTACTATCTACTTTCTTTCTATCTACTTCTTACTATCTACTTTCTACACTGTTTCTTACTATCTACTTTCTACACTGTTTCTACACTGTTTCTTACTATCTACTTTCTTTCTACACTGTTTCTTACTATCTACTTTCTACACTGTTTCTTACTACTCTACTTTCTCTACACACTGTTTCTTGCTATCTACTTTCTACACTGTTTCTTACTATCTACTTTCTACACTGTTTCTTGCTATCTACTTTCTACACTGCTTCTTACTATCTACTTTCTACACTGTTTCTTACTATCTACTTTCTACACTGTTTCTTGCTATCTACTTTCTACACTGTTTCTTGCTATCTATTTTCTACACTGTTTCTTCTATCTACTTTCTACACTGTTTCTTACTATCTACTTTCTACACTGTTTCTTGCTATCTACTTTCTACACTGCTTCTTACTATCTACTTTCTACACTGTTTCTTGCTATCTATTTTCTACACTGTTTCTTACTATCTACTTTCTTACACTGTTTCTTACTATCTATTTTCTACACTGTTTCTTACTATCTATTTTCTTTCTACACTGTTTCTTACTATCTACTTTCTTTCTACACTGTTTCTTACTATCTACTTTCTTTACACTGTTTCTTACTATCTACTTTCTTTCTACACTGTTTCTTACTATCTACTTTCTACTACACTGTTTCTTACTATCTACTTTCTACACTGTTTCTTACTATCTACTTTCTTTACACTTTCTTACTATCTACTTTCTACACTGTTTCTTGCTATCTACTTTCTTTCTACACTGTTTCTTTATCTATTTTTCTACACTGTTTCTTGCTATCTACTTTCTACACTGTTTCTTGCTATCTACTTTCTACTTATCTACTACACTGTTTCTTGCTATCTACTTTCTTTCTAAACTGTTTCTTACTATCTACTTTGTTTCTACACTGTTTCTTACTATCTACTTTCTACACTGTTTCTTGCTTCTACTTTCACTGTTTCTTACTATCTACTTTCTACACTGTTTCTTACTATCTACTTTACTTTCTACACTGTTTCTTACTATCTACTTTTCTACACTGTTTCTACACTGTTTCTTCTATTTCTCACTGTTTCTTGCTATCTACTTTCTTGTTTCTACACTGGTTCTTACTATCTACTTTCTTCTACACTGTTTCTTGCTATCTACTTTCTACACTGGTTCTTGCTATCTACTTTCTACACTGCTTCTTAGTCTACTTTCTACACTGTTTACTATCTACATTCTACACTGTTTCTACACTGTTTCTTGCTATCTACTTTCTACACTGTTTCTTACTATCTACTTTCTACACTGTTTATACACTGTTTCTTACTATCTACTTTCTACACTGTTTCTACACTGTTTCTTACTATCTACTTTCTACACTGTTTCTTGCTATCTACTTTCTACACTGTTTCTTCCTATCTACATTCTAAACTGTTTCTACACTGTTTCTACACTGTTTCTACACTGTGTCTTGCTATCTACATTCTACACTGTTTCTTACTATCTACTTTCTACACTGTTTCTTACTATCTACTTTCTACACTGTTTCTTACTATCTATTTTCTACACTGTTTCTTGCTATCTACTTTCTACACTGTTTCTTACTATCTACTTTCTACACTGTTTCTTACTATCTACTTTCTACACTGTTTCTTACTATCTACTTTCTACACTGTTTCTTACTATCTACTTTCTTCTACACTGTTTCTTGACTATCTACTTTCTAGACTGTTTCTTGCTATCTACTTTCTTTCTACACTGTTTCTTACTATCTACTTTCTACACTGTTTCTTACTATCTACTTTCTTTTTACACTGTTTCTTACTATCTACTTTTACACTGTTTCTTACTATCTACTTTCTCTACACTGTTTCTTGCTATCTACTTTCTTTCTACACTGTTTCTTACTATCTACTTTCTACACTGTTTCTTACTATCTACTTTCTTTCTACACTGTTTCTTACTATCTACTTTCTTTCTACACTGTTTCTTACTATCTACTTTTCTACACTGTTTCTTACTATCTACTTTCTACACTTTTTCTTACTATCTACTTTCTACACTGTTTCTTACTATCTACTTTCTACACTGGTTCTTGCTATCTACTTTCTTTCACTGTTTCTTACTATCTACTTTCTACACTGTTTCTTACTATCTACTTTCTACACTGTTTCTTTACTATCTACTTTCTACACTGTTTCTTACTATCTACTTTCTACACTGTTTCTTACTATCTACTTTCTCTACACTGTTTCTTACTATCTACTTTCTTTCTACACTGTTTCTTACTATCTACTTTCTACACTGTTTCTTACTATCTACTTTCTTTCTACACTGTTTCTTACTATCTACTTTCTACACTGTTTCTTGCTATCTACTTTCTACACTGTTTCTTACTATCTACTTTCTACACTGTTTCTTACTATCTACTTTCTTTTCTACACTGTTTCTTACTATCTACTTTCTACACTGTTTCTTACTATCTACTTTCTTTTCTACACGGTTTCTTACTATCTACTTTCTACACTGTTTCTTACAATCTACTTTCTACACTGTTTCTTACTATCTACTTTCTTTCTACACTGTTTCTTACTATCTACTTTCTTTCTACACTGTTTCTTACTATCTACTTTCTACACTGTTTCTTACTATCTACTTTCTACACTGTTTCTTACTATCTACTTTCTACACTGCTTCTTACTGTCTACTTTCTACACTGTTTCTTGCTATCTACTTTCTACACTGTTTCTTACTATCTACTTTCTACACTGTTTCTTACTATCTACTTTCTACACTGTTTCTTGCTATCTACTTTCTACACTGTTTCTTACTATCTACTTTCTACACTGGTTCTTGCTATCTACTTTCTACACTGTTTCTTACTATCTACTTTCTACACTGTTTCTTACTATCTACTTTCTACACTGTTTCTTACTATCTACTTTCTACACTGTTTCTTGCTATCTACTTTCTACACTGTTTCTTACTATCTACTTTCCACACTGTTTCTTACTATCTACTTTCTACACTGTTTCTTACTATCTACTTTCTACACTGTTTCTTACTATCTACTTTCTACACTGTTTCTTACTATCTACTTTCTACACTGTTTCTTACTATCTACTTTCTACACTGTTTCTTGCTATCTACTTTCTTTTTCTACACTGTTTCTTACTATCTACTTTCTACACTGTTTCTTACTATCTACTTTCTACACTGTTTCTTACTATCTACTTTCTACACTGTTTCTTGCTATCTACTTTCTTTCTACACTGTTTCTTACTATCTACTTTCTACACTGTTTCTACACTGTTTCTTACTTTCTATTTTCTACACTGTTTCTTACTTGTTACTATCTTTTTCTACACTGTTTCTTACTATCTACTTTCTTTCTACACTGTTTCTTACTATCTACTTTCTACACTGTTTCTTACTATCTACTTTCTACATTGTTTCATCTACTTTCTTCTACACTGTTTCTTACTATCTACTTTCTACACTGTTTCTTACTATCTACTTTCTACACTGTTTCTTACTATCTACTTTCTACACTGTTTCTTACTATCTACTTTCTTTCTACACTGTTTCTTACTATCTACTTCTACACTGTTTCTACACTGTTTCTTACTATCTATTTTCTACACTGTTTCTTGCTATCTACTTTCTACACTGCTTCTTACTATCTATTTTCTACACTGTTTACTATCTATTTTCTACACTGTTTCTACTTCTACTTTCTACACTGTTTCTTACTATCTACTTTCTATACTGTTTCTTACTATCTACTACTTTCTACACTGTTTCTTACTATCTATTTTCTACATTGTTTCTATCTACTTTCTACACTGCTTCTTACTATCTATTTTCTACACTATTTCTTACTATCTACTTTTTCTACACTGTTTCTTACTATCTACTTTCTACACTGTTTCTTACTATCTACTTTCTTTTACACTGTTTCTTACTATCTACTTTCTTTCTACACTGTTTCTTACTATCTACTTTCTACACTGTTTCTTACTATCTACTTTCTTTCTACACTGTTTCTTGCTATCTACTTTCTACACTGTTTCTTGCTATCTACTTTCTACTTTTCTACACTGGTTCTTACTATCTACTTTCTGCACTGGTTCTACACTGTTTCTACACTGTTTCTACACTGTTTCTTGCTATCTACTTTCTACACTGTTTCTACACTGGTTCTTACTATCTACTTTCTACACTGGTTCTTGCTATCTACTTTCTACAATGTTTCTTGCTATCTACTTTCTACACTGTTTCTACACTGGTTCTTGTTATCTACTTTCTACACTGGTTTTCGCTATCTACTTTCTACACTGGTTCTTGCTATCTACTATCTACACTGGTTCTTTCTACACTGGTTTTTGCTATCTACTTTCTACACTGGTTCTTGCTATCTACTTTCTACACTGGTTCTTGCTATATACTTTCCTGACTGGTTCTTGCTATCTACTTTCTACACTGTTTCTTGCTATCTACTTTCTACACTGTTTCTTACTATCTACATTCTACACTTTTCTACACTGTTTCTTGCTATCTACTTTCTACACTGTTTCTACACTGGTCCTTGCTATCTACTTTCTACACTGTTTCTTGCTATCTACTTTCTACACTGTTTCTTGCATCTACATTCTACACTGTTTCTACCCTGTTTCTACACTGTTTCTTACACTGTGTCTTGCTATCTACATTCTACACTGTTTCTTGCTATCTACTTTCTACACTGTTTCTTACTATCTACTTTCTACACTGTTTCTTGCTATCTATTTTCGACACTGTTTCTTGCTATCTACTTTCTACACTGTTTCTTACTATCTACTTTCTTTCTACACTGTTTCTTACTATCTACTTTCTTTCTACACTGTTTCTTACATCTACTTTCTACACTGTTTCTTACTATCTACTTTCTTTCGACACTGTTTCTACTATCTACTGACTGTTTCCTTGCTATCTACTTTCTTTCTACACTGTTTCTTACTATCTACTTTCTACACTGTTTCTTACTATCTACTTTCTACACTGTTTCTTACTATCTACTTTCTTTCTACTGTTTCTTACTATCTACTTTTCTACACTGTTTATTACAATCTACTTTCTACACTGTTTCTTACTATCTACTTTCTTTCTACACTGTTTCTTACTATCTACTTTCTTTCTCTGTTTCTTACTATCTACTTTCTTTCTACACTGTTTCTTACTATCTACTTTCTACACTGTTTCTTACTATCTACTTTCCACACTGTATCTTACTGTCTACTTTCTACACTGGTCCTTGCTATCTACTTTCTACACTGTTTTTTACTATCTACTTTCTACACTGTTTCTTACTATCTACTTTCTACACTGCTTCTTACTATCTACTTTCTACACTGTTTCTTACTATCTACTTTCTACACTGTTTCTTACTATCTACTTTCTACACTGTTTCTTACTATCTACTTTCTTTCTACACTGTTTCTTACTATCTACTTTCTACATTGTTTCTTACTATCTACTTCTACACTGTTTCTTACTATCTACTTTCTACACTGTTTCTTGCTATCTACTTTCTACACTGTTTCTTGCTATCTACTTTCTACACTGTTTACTATCTACTTTCTACACTGTTTCTTACTATCTACTTTCTACACTGTTTCTTTTCTTCTACTTTCTACACTGTTTTCTTGCTATCTACTTTCTACACTGTTTCTTTTTATCTACTTTCTACACTGTTTCTTACTATCTACTTTCTTGTTTCTACACTGTTTCTTACTATCTATTTTCCACACTGTTTCTTACTATCTACTTTCTACACTGTTTCTTACTATCTATTTTCTACACTGTTTCTTGCTATCTATTTTCCACACTGTTTCTTACTATCTACTTTCTACACTTGCTTCTTGCTATCTACTTTCTTTTCCACACTGTTTCTTACTATCTATTTTCTACACTGTTTCTTACACTTTTTCACTGTTTCTTATATCTACTTCTACACTGTTTCTTGCTATCTACTTTCTACACTGTTTTTTGCTATCTACTTTCTACACTGTTTCTTACTATCTACTTTCTACACTGTTTCTTACTATCTACTTTCACTGTTTCTTGCTATCTATTTTCTACACTGTTTTTTGCTATCTACTTTCTACACTGTTTCTTACTATCTACTTTTTTGCCACTGTTTCTTACTATATACTTTCTACACTGTTTCTTACTATCTACTTTCTACACTGTTTCTTACTATCTACTTTCTACACTGTTTCTTGCTATCTACTTTCTTTCTACACTGTTACTTACTATCTACTTTCTACACTGTTTCTTACTATCTACTTCTACGCTGTTTCTACACTGGTTCTACTTTCTACTTTCTACACTGTTTCTTATCTACTTTCTACACAGTTTCTTACTATCTACTTTCTACATTGTTTTTTGCTATCTACTTTCTTCTACACTGTTTCTTACTATCTACTTTCTTTCACTGTTTCTTGCTATCTACTTTCTACATTGTTTCTTGCTATCTACTTTCTACACTGTTTCTTGCTATCTACTTTCTTTCTACACTGTTTCTTACTATTTTTTCTACACTGTTTCTACACTGTTTTCTATCTACTTTCTACACTGTTTCTTGCTACTATCTATTTTTACATCTACATTCTACACTGTTTCTACACTGTTTCTTACTATCTACTTTCTTACACTGTTTCTTACTATCTACTTTATACACTGTTTCTTACTATCTACTCTACTGTTTCTTACACTGCTTCTACTATCTACTTTCTTTCTACACTGTTTCTTACTATCTACTTTTATACACTGTTTCTTGCTATCTACTTTCTACACTGTTTCTTCTTATCTACATTCTACTATTTGTTTCTACACTGTTTCTTACTATCTACTTTCTACACTGTTTCTTGCTATCTACTTTCTACACTGTTTCTTGCTATCTACTTTTCTTTCTACACTGTTTCTTACTGTTTTCTTCTACTATTTTCTACACTGTTTCTTACTATCTACTTTCTTTTACACTGTTTCTTACTATCTACTTTCTACACTGTTTCTTACTATCTACTTTCTTTCTACACTGTTTCTTACTATCTACTTTCTTTCTACACTGTTTCTTACTATCTACTTTCTACACTGTTTCTTACATCTACTTTCTTTCTCACACTGTTTCTTACTTCTACTTTTTACACTGTTTCTTAGTATCTACTTTCTTTCTACACTGTTTCTTACTATCTATTTTCTTTCTACACTGTTTCTTACTATCTACTTTCTACACTGTTTCTACTATCTACTTTCTACACTGTTTCTTACTATCTACTTCTTACTGTTTCTACTTTCTACTGTCTACACTGTTTCTTACTATCTACTTTCTTTCTTACTATCTACTTTCTACACTGTTTCTTACTTCTACTTTCTACACTGTTTCTTGATACTATCTACTTTTTCTACACTGTTTCTTGTTTCTACTTTCTTTCTAAACTGTTTCTTAATATCTACTTTTCTACACTTTTTCTTACTATCTACTTTCTACACTGGTTCTTGCTATCTACTTTCTACACTGTTTCTTACTATCTACTTTCTACACTGTTTCTTACTATCTACTTTCTTTCTACACTGTTTCTTTCTTATCTACTTTCTTTCTACACTGTTTCTTACTATCTACTTTCTTTCTACACTGTTTCTTACTATCTACTTTCTTTCACTGTTTCTTATCTATTTCTAGACTGTTTCTTGCTATCTACTTTTTTCTACACTGTTTCTTACTAATCTACTTTCTAGACTGTTTCTTAGTATCTACTTTCTTTCTACACTGTTTCTTACTATCTACTTTCTACATTGTTTCTTACTAGCTACTTTCTACACTGCTTCTACTATCTACTTTCTACACTGTTTCTTACTATCTACTTTCTACACTGTTTCTTACTATCTACTATCTATACTGTTTCTTACTATCTACTGTCTACTGTTTCTTACTATCTACTTTCTACACTGTTTCTTACTATCTGCTTTCTACACTGTTTCTTACTATCTACTTTCTACACTGTTTCTTGCTATCTACTTTCTACACTTTTTCTTACTATCTACTTTCTACACTGTTTCTTACTATCTACTTTTACTACACTGCTTCTTACTATCTACTTTCTACACTTTTTCTTACTATCTACTTTCTACACTGTTTCTTACTATCTACTTTCTACACTGTTTCTTACTATCTACTTTCTACACTGTTTCTTACTATCTACTTTCTACACTGTTTCTTATTAACTGTTTCCAGCTTTACTACACTGTTTCTTACTATCTACTTTCTACACTGTTTCTTACTATCTACTTTCTACACTGTTTCTTACTATCTACTTTCTACACTGTTTCTTACTATCTACTTTCTACACTGTTTCTTACTATCTACTTTCTACACTGTTTCTTCTACTTTCTATGTTTTCTTACTATCTCTTTCTACACTGTTTCTTACTATCTACTATCTACACTGTTTCTTACTATCTACTTTCTACACTGTTTCTTGCTATCTACTTTCTTCTACTGTTTCTTACTATCTACTTTCTACACTTTTTCTTACTATCTACTTTCTACACTGTTTCTTACTATTTACTTTCTTTCTACACTGTTTCTTACTATCTACTTTCTACACTGTTTCTTACTATCTACTTTCTACACTGTTTCTTACTATCTACTTTCTTTCTACACTGTTTCTTGCTATCTACTTTCTACACTGTTTCTTGCTATCTACTTTTCTTTACACTGTTTCTACACTGTTTCTTACTATCTATTTTCTACACTGTTTCTTGCTATCTACTTTCTACACTGTTTCTTACTATCTATTTTCTACACTGTTTCTTGGTATCTACTTTCTACACTGTTTCTTGCTATCTACTTTCTTTCTACACTGTTTCTTACTATCTATTTTCTACACTGTTTCTACACTGTTTCTGACTATCTACTTTCTACACTGTTTCTTGCTATCTACTTTTACACTGCTTCTTACTACTATTTTCTACACTGTTTCTTGCTATCTACTTTCTACACTGTTTCTTACTATCTACTTTCTACTGTTTCTTGCTATCTACTTTCAACATTGTTTCTTGCTATCTACTGTCTACACTGATTCTTGCTATCTACTTTCTACACTGGTTCTTACTATCTACTTTCTACACTGTTTCTTACTATCTACTTTCTACACTGGTTCTTTACTATCTAGTTTCTACACTGTTTCTACTATCTACTTTCTACACTGTTTCTTACTATCTACTTTCTACACTGTTTCTTGCACTGTTTCTACACTGTTTCTGCTATCTACTTTCTACACTGTTTCTTGCTATCTACTTTTTCTTTCTTACACTGTTTCTTACTATCTACTTTCTACACTGTTTCTACTTCTACTTTCTACTGTTTCTTACTATCTACTTTCTTCTACACTGTTTTACTATCTACTTTCTACACTGTTTTACTATCTACTTTCTACATTGTTTCTTGCTATCTACTTTCTTTCTACACTGTTTCTTACTATCTACTTTCTACACTGTTTCTTACTATCTACTTTCTACACTGTTTCTTGCTATCTACTTTCTTCACTGTTTCTTGCTATCTAGTTTCTACACTGTTTCTTGCTATCTACTTTTCTACACTGTTTCTTACTATCTATTTTCTACACTGTTTCTACACTGTTTCTTATCTATCTTTTTCTACACTGTTTCTTACTATCTACTTTCTACACTGCTTCTTACTATCTATTTTCTACACTGTTTCTTGCTATCTACTTTCTTTCTACACTGTTTCTTACTATCTATTTTCTACACTGTTTCTTGCTATCTACTTTCTACATTGCTTCTTACTATCTATTTTCTACACTGTTTCTTACTATCTATTTTCTACACTGTTTCTTACTATCTACTTTCTACACTGTTTCTTGTTATCTACTTTCTACACTGTTTCTTGCTATCTACTTTCTTTCTACACTGTTTCTTACTATCTATTTTCTACACTGTTTCTTGCTATCTACTTTCTACACTACTTCTTACTATCTATTTTCTACACTGTTTCTTGCTATCTTTCTTTCTACACTGTTTCTTACTATCTACTTTCTTTCTACACTGTTTCTTACTATCTACTTTCTTTCTACACTGTTTCTTACTATCTATTTTTTTCTACACTGTTTCTTACTATCTACTTTCTTTCTACACTGTTTCTTACTATCTACTTTCTACACTGTTTCTTGCTATCTACTTTCTTTCTACACTGTTTCTTACTATCTACTTTCTACACAGTTTCTTACTATCTACTTTCTTTCTAGACTGTTTCTTACTATCTACTTTCTACACTGTTTCTTACTATCTACTTTCTACACTGTTTCTTACTATCTACTTTCTTTCTACTGTTTCTTACTATCTACTTTCTACACTGTTTCTTACTATCTACTTTCTACATTGTTTCTTGCTATCTACTTTCTTTGTACACTGTTTCTTACTATCTACTTTCTACACTGTTTCTTACTATCTACTTTCTACACTGTTTTTTATCTATTTTCTACACTGTTTTTTGCTATCTACTTTCTACACTGTTTCTATCTACTTTCTTTCTACACTGTTTCTTACTATCTATTTTCTACACTGTTTCTACACTGTTTCTTACTATCTATTTTCTACACTGTTTCTTGCTATCTACTTTCTACACTGCTTCTTACTATCTATTTTCTACTGTTTCTTGCTATCTACTTTCTTTTCTACTCTTTCTTACTATCTATTTTCTACACTGTTTCTTGCTATCTACTTTCTACACTGCTTCTTACTATCTATTTTCTACACTGTTTCTTACTATCTATTTTCTACACTGTTTCTTACTATCTACTTTCTACACTGTTTCTTGCTATCTACTTTCTACACTGTTTCTTGCTATCTACCTTCTTTCTACACTGTTTCTTACTATCTATTTTCTACACTGTTTCTTGCTATCTACTTTCTACACTACTTTCTATCTATTTTCTGTTTCTTGCTATCTACTTTCTTTCTACACTGTTTCTTACTATCTACTTTCTTTCTACACTGTTTCTTACTATCTACTTTCTTTCTACACTGTTTCTTACTATCTATTTTCTTTCTACACTGTTTCTTACTATCTACTTTCTTTCTACACTGTTTCTTACTATCTACTTTCTACACTGTTTCTTGCTATCTACTTTCTTTCTACACTGTTTCTTACTATCTACTTTCTACACTGTTTCTTACTATCTACTTTCTTTCTACACTGTTTCTTACTATCTACTTTCTACACTGTTTCTTACTATCTACTTTCTTTCTACACTGTTTCTTACTATCTACTTTTTTCTACACTGTTTCTTACTATCTACTTTCTACACTGTTTCTTACTATCTACTTTCTTTCTACACTGTTTCTTACTATCTACTTTCTTTCTACACTGTTTCTTACTATCTACTTTCTTTCTACACTGTTTCTTACTATCTACTTTCTACACTGTTTCTTACTATCTACTTTCTACACTGCTTTTTACTATCTACTTTCTACACTGTTTCTTACTATCTACTTTCTACACTGTTTCTTACTATCTAATATCTACACTGTTTCTTACTATCTACTTTCTACACTGTTTCTTACTATCTACTTTCTACACTGTTTCTTACTATCTACTTTCTACACTGTTTCTTGCTATCTACTTTCTACACTGTTTCTGACTATCTACTTTCTACACTGTTTCTTACTATCTACTCTCTACACTGCTTCTTACTATCTACGTTCTACACTGTTTCTTACTATCTACTTTCTACACTGCTTCTTACTATCTACTTTCTACACTGTTTCTTACTATCTACTTTCTACACTGTTTGCTTACTATCTACTTTCTACACTTTTTCTTACTATCTACTTTCTTTCTACCCTGTTTCTTACTATCTACTTTCTACACTGTTTCTTACTATCTACTTTCTCTACACTGTTTCTTACAATCTACTTTCTACACTGTTTCTTACTATCTACTTTCTACACTGTTTCTTACTATCTACTTTCTACACTGTTTCTTACTATCTACTTTCTACACTGTTTCTTGCTATCTACTTTCTTTCTTGTTTCTTACTATCTACTTTCTACACTGTTTCTTACTATCTACTTTCTTTCTACACTGTTTGTTACTATCTACTTTCTACACTGTTTCTTACTATCTACTTTGTACACTGTTACTTGCTAACTACTTTCTTTCTACACTGTTTCTTTCTATCTACTTTCTACACTGTTTATTGCTATCTACTTTCTACACTGTTTCTTGCTATCTACTTTCTACACTGTTTCTTGCTATCTACTTTCCTTCTACACTGTTTCTACACTGTTTCTTACTATCTATTTTCTACACTATTTCTTGCTATCTACTTTCTACACTGCTTCTTACTATCTATTTTCTACACTGTTTCTTGCTATCTACTTTCTACACTGTTTCTTGCTCTGTCTTTCTTTCTACACTGTTTCTTACTATCTATTTTCTACACTGCTTCTTGCTATCTACTTTCTACACTGCTTCTTACTATCTATTTTCTACACTGTTTCTTGCTATCTACTTTCTTTCTACACTGTTTCTTACTATCTATTTTTTACACTGTTTCTTGCTATCTACTTTCTACACTGCTTCTTACTATCTATTTTCTACACTGCTTCTTGCTATCTACTTTCTACACTGCTTCTTACTATCTATTTTCTACACTGTTTCTTGCTATCTACTTTCTTTCTACACTGTTTCTTACTATCTATTTTCTACACTTTTCTACACTGTTTCTTACTATCTATTTTCTACACTGTTTCTTGCTATCTACTTTCTACACTGTTTCTTACTATCTTTTTCTTCACTGTTTCTTGCTATCTACTTTCTACACTGTTTCTTACTATCTACTTTCTACACTGTTTCTTGCTATCTACTTTCTACACTGTTTCTTACTATCTACTTTCTACACTGTTTCTTACGATCTGCTTTCTACATCTGTTTCTACACTGTTTCTTACTATCTACTTTCTACACTGTTTCTACACTGGTTCTTACTATCTACTTTCTACACTGTTTCTACACTGGTTCTTGCTATCTACGTTCTACACTGTTTCTTACTATCTACTTTCTACACTGGTTCTTACTATCTACTATCTACACTGTTTCTTACTATCTACTTTCTACACTGTTTCTTACTATCTACTTTCTACACTGTTTCTTGCTATCTACTTTCTACACTGTTTCTGGCTATCTACCTTCTACACTGGTTCTTACTATCTACTTTCTACACTGTTTCTTACTATCTACTTTCTACACTGGTTCTTACTATCTACTTTCTACACTGGTTCTTACTATCTACTTTCTACACTGTTTCTACACTGGTCCTTGCTATCTACTTTCTACACTGTTTCTTACTATCTACTTTCTACACTGTTTCTTGCTATCTACTTTCTACACTGTTTCTTGCTATCTACTTTCTACACTGTTTCTTACCATCTACTTTCTACACTGGTTCTTGCTATCTACTTTCTACACTGTTTCTGGTTCTTGCTATCTACTTTCTACACTCTTTCTACACTGTTTCTTGCTATCTACTTTCTGCACTCTTTCTACACTGTTTCTTGCTATCTACTTTCTGCACTCTTTCTACACTGTTTCTTGCTATCTACTTTCTGCACTCTTTCTACACTGTTTCTTGCTATCTACTTTCTACACTGTTTCTTGCCATCTACTTTCTACAGTGTTTCTACACTGGTTCTTACTATCTACTTTCTACACTGTTTCTTGCTATCTACTTTCTACACTGTTTCTTGCTATCTACATTTCTACACTGTTTCTTGCTCTCTACTTTATACATGTCTTTTATCTTAGTTCACCCTGAGATCAGCGTGGAGGTGGTTGGAAAAGACTTCCATTGTAGCAAAAAATGCGTGAAGACCAGAAAAGCAAAGCCGTCAGCGGGACAAGCGTGGCGGGGTCGGTTGGGTGCAATTCTCCTCTCGCGACTCGCCCGTCGTGCGTTCGAGGATGTTGCCAGAGCGTGGTGACGGATGTTTAGTAATGGCACCATGCTAGCGAGAGAGGCTGCCCCCGCCCCTCGTTATTGAAGGGTTTACCGTCTTTTCAATTTCACCATCCGGCATACAACAGCTAGTTTAGAAGAGTGAACACAAAATTAAAAAAAAACCAAGAAGAGAAAGGATTGTGATCGCCTTCAAAGTCATCCAGAGTAAAACTATTTAATTAACGTCGAATTTTTGCTCAGGTTGTTTCGGACATGACGGAGTTAATTTCTTCCATAAACCGTAAGTATTTGATCTTATAACAACTTCATTTACGATAAGAAATATATGACAGAAAATTTGAGACAAACAATAAGACAAAATTCTGTTGTTGAAAACCCAGACAATGTTTGAGTACACCGCTACATCATACAAAGCTTGAACTTTGAACTTAAACTCATTGATTCACTACACTTTGCCCATGGTCCTCCGTTTCCCCATGACGAAAGAAACAGAAAGACAAAGAGAGAGAGAGAGAGAGACAGAGACAGACAAACATATAAAGATGTAGACAGATAGACAGACAATGAGAGACGGAGACAGAGACAGAGACAAAGACAGAGAGACAGGCACAAAGAGAGAAAACGTACATTCGTGACTAATACTATTGCATAAGAAGATTGTATTGTGACATGAAACAAACTGCTATTACGTGTCTATGGTGAAAGGGCAAATAACACACAAACACAACAAATCAGTGGTTAGGCTGCGCGTCTTGACATCATTTTGTATTATACATCAATCGCAAGGCTGCGCGTCTTGACATCATTTTGTTTTATACATCAATCGCAAGGCTGCGCGTCTTGACATCATTTTGTATTATACATCAATCGCAAGGCTGCGCGTCTTGACATCATTTTGTTGTATACATCAATCGCAAGGCTGCGGATCTTGACATTATTTTGTTTTATACATCAATCGCAAGGCTGCGCGTCTTGACATTATTTTGTATTATACATCAATCGCAAGGCTGCGGATCTTGACATCATTTTGTATTATACATCAATCGCAAGGCTGCGGATCTTGACATTATTTTGTATTATACATCAATCGCAAGGCTGCGCGTCTTGACATCATTTTGTATTATACATCAATCGCAAGGCTGCGGATCTTGACATCATTTTGTATTATACATCAATCGCAAGGCTGCGGATCTTGACATTATTTTGTATTATACATCAATCGCAAGGCTTCTTGACATCATTTTGTATTATACATCAATCGCAAGGCTGCGGATCTTGACATCATTTTGTATCATACATCAATCGCAAGGCTGCGGATCTTGACATCATTTTGTATTATACATCAATCGCAAGGCTGCGGATCTTGACATCATTTTGTATCATACATCAATCGCAAGGCTTCTTGACATCATTTTGTATCATACATCAATCGCAAGGCTGCGGATCTTGACATTATTTTGTATTATACATCAATCGCAAGGCTGCGGATCTTGACATCATTTTGTATTATACATCAATCGCAAGGCTGCGGATCTTGACATCATTTTGTATTATACATCAATCGCAAGGCTGCGGATCTTGACATCATTTTGTATCATACATCAATCGCAAGGCTGCGGATCTTGACATCATTTTGTTTTATTATAAGGAATCTGCGTGCTATTATTTTACCCACTCGACCCCAGTGTAAATGGGTATTAGCACGAGCTGGGGACTAAACACACGCGACTGACTAGCGTCTGTTTATGGGGTGCTGTCTTATCTCCTGCTCTGCTTCACGCCACAACAACCGACATACGCCCCAGCTCTATGGACCCCGGCAGTTTGGTAAGAATTTTATTTCGTCGCCATGGAATTGGGGGCGGAGAGGGGGGGAGCCGACAATTCTTAAGAGAGTCAGTTTTCTTTGAAATGTTTACAAACCTGGTTGGACATTAAGATCCTCTGCCGATACTTCTACCCTAGTACTCCGAACAGTAAAAACCAGTGCTGGTACACGATCTTTCGCATATTATGTCCCATGCGTGTGCAATGCCCTCCCACAGAGTCGCAGGCAGTCAAAGTCAACGTCAATTTTTAGGAGAAAAAAACATCAAGATATATCTTTTTAATTAGTTTATAAAAGTTTACTTTCTTGAATGAAGAAATGCATACTTCTATTTTGAATGTATTCATCCTGTCTTTGAAGAAATGTGTGCGGGTGTGTATGTGGGTGTGTATGTGTGTATATGTGGGTGTATATGTGGGTGTGTATGTGGGTGTGTATGTGGGTGTGTATGTGGGTGTGTATGTGAGTGTGTATGTGGGTGTGTATGTGGGTGTGTATGTGGGTATGTATGTGGGTGTGTATGTGGGTGTGTATGTGGGTGTGTATGTGGGTGTGTATTTGTGGATTATGAATTCATGACGGTTTTTACTTTTAAACGCCTCTTTTTTGTTTGCATTGTAAATTTTCTTGTCATAAATTGCACACAGTTTTATGCTGCAATCATGTAGCTGGATGTATGAAATTCATATTGTGTCACATATGTAATATATATTTTTCTTTAAAAATATGTAATGCACCTACAGCCTTACCCCTTGTAGCGATGAGTATGCAATATAAATGTGCATTCTTCTTCTTCTTCTTCTTCTTCTTCTTCTTCTTCTTCTTCTTCTTCTTCTTCTTCTTCTTCTTCTTCTTCTTCTTCTTCTTCTTCTTCTTCTTCTTCTTCTTCTTCTTCTTCTTCTTCTTCTTCTTCTTCTTCTTCTTCTTCTTCTTCTTCTTCTTCTTCTTCTTCTTCTTCTTCTTCTTCTTCTTCTTCTTCTTCTTCTTCTTCTTCTTCTTCTTCTTCTTCTTCTTCTTCTTCTTCTTCTTCTTCTTCTTCTTCTTCTTCTTCTTCTTCTTCTTCTTCTTCTTCTTCTTCTTCTTCTTCTTCTTCTTCTTCTTCTTCTTCTTCTTCTTCTTCTTCTTCTTCTTCTTCTTCTTCTTCTTCTTCTTCTTCTTCTTCTTCTTCTTCTTCTTCTTCTTCTTCTTCTTCTTCTTCTTCTTCTTCTTCTTCTTCTTCTTCTTCTTCTTCTTCTTCTTCTTCTTCTTCTTCTTCTTCTTCTTCTTCTTCTTCTTCTTCTTCTTCTTCTTCTTCTTCTTCTTCTTCTTCTTCTTCTTCTTCTTCTTCTTCTTCTTCTTCTTCTTCTTCTTCTTCTTCTTCTTCTTCTTCTTCTTCTTCTTCTTCTTCTTCTTCTTCTTCTTCTTCTTCTTCTTCTTCTTCTTCTTCTTCTTCTTCTTCTTCTTCTTCTTCTTCTTCTTCTTCTTCTTCTTCTTCTTCTTCTTCTTCTTCTTCTTCTTCTTCTTCTTCTTCTTCTTCTTCTTCTTCTTCTTCTTCTTCTTCTTCTTCTTCTTCTTCGTCTTCTTCTTCTTCGTCTTCTTCTTTCTTCTTCTTCTTCTTCTTCTTCTTCTTCTTCTTCTTCTTCTTCTTCTTCTTCTTCTTCTTCTTCTTCTTCTTCTTCTTCTTCTTCTTCTTCTTCTTCTTCTTCTTCTTCTTCTTCTTCTTCTTCTTCTTCTTCTTCTTCTTTTTACTCTTCCAACAGGAAGCCACACTGTTCAAAACAATTGTAAATTGCTATCTTTTTCATTGAAGAGTGCTACGAAAAAGCTGATAATAACGAAATCAACTAGATACACAGTGGTATCGTGGCTAGCTTGTCATGGGCACATATCTGTCATTCTTGGACTAGGACATTTCCTTCACTTATGTCATTCTGGTACTAGGACATTTCCTTCACTTATGTCATTCTGGTATTAGGACATTTCCTTCACTTATGTCATTCTGGTACTAGGACATTTCCTTCACTTATGTCATTCTGGTACTAGGACATTTCCTTCACTTATGTCATTCTGGTACTAGGACATTTCCTTCACTTATGTCATTCTGGTACTAGGACATTTTCTTCACGTATGTCATTCTGGCACTAGGACATTTCCTTCACTTATGTCATTCTGGTACTAGGACATTTCCTTCACTTATGTCATTCTGGTACTAGGACATTTCCTTCACTTATGTCATTCTGGTACTAGGACATTTCCTTCACTTATGTCATTCTGGTACTAGGACATTTCCTTCACTTATGTCATTCTGGTACTAGAACATTTCTTTCACTTATGTCAAGACTGTAGACCCTTAGTATTTCACCATCGACACGAAAGACAAGCAAGGCGAGTGAAATATTGTACTGTAAACACTCTAAAACTGGTCTTAAAAAGAAAACAACTAGAAACAAAAGAAACAAAAACGTTATCCGTTGACAAATAATTCCACAATAAGTATACGAGAACAACAGAAACATTCAATGCTATTATGAAGTACCCAGTGCAGTAGGTTGAATTTTGTTATAACAATCTGCTGTATATCTACCCAGCAGTGTTAAATTGTTTCAAGAACATGCCGGGGTCCATTAATGAACACAAATGTAAAGAGATGCATTAGCGTTCAATAGGTGTATTGATTGAATCGTGCTGTGCGGAACAGCACAATTGTCAGCCACAAGAAAAGTATAATGAACGCAAGGGATTACATCGTTGTACGATTGCTTTCTACTCTTGGCGGCGAAATGTTGTTGTCTTTGTTCAAACTGTCAACGCGTTGGTCTAAGATGGCCTTGTTTGTTTGGTTTGCTTCTGTCATTCATTTCGGCGCCCCCGCCCACCCCCCCACCCCCCATCCCCAAAGCGATAGACTGCAAAGTGCTTTAGAACAGTTTGTGTAGAGCCTTCAAATCAACTGTGCTGCTTTTTAATATCTACTTTGCTAGGCCTTACTACAACTCAGGAGAAAAAGATCTGGATATATTACATTATTTTCCATTGACACCAAATATCAACGTGAAAACATCAACGTAGTACTTCTCGAACTTTCCTTGTACGATGGGATTTGCATCAGCAGCTCCCTTCTGCGACTCAATGCTTCAACAGTTACATTATCTAGTATTAACCCTACTTCATTAATTTGAATGAGTAAGCGGCTATTTGCAGAGAACGATGAAGAAAGAAGTGTTGTGTTATTTCTTTGATGATATGTTTATGTCTATTTCTTTTCTCAGTTTGTCATTGGCGAATTACAGATTACAAAGGAATAACTTCAGCTCTTTTAATTCGTTAGAAACATATTCGAACTCCTTTAAACTTGATTATAATAATTTGAAGTCATTCTTCGCCATGATATTTATATTTTATTGAGCATACGAACCATAGTTTGTGACATGAAGACATATTTTGGCTTGGTTAGAGTTATCTACGACTTGAAGACATATTTTGGCTTGATTAGAGTTATCTACGACATGAAGACATATTTTGGCTTGGTTAGAGTTATCTATGACATCAAGACATATTTTGGCTTGATTAGAGTTATCTATGACATGAAGACATATGTTGGCTTGGTTAGAGTTATCTATGACATGAAGACATATTTTGGCTTGGTTAGAGTTATCTATGACATGAAGACATATTTTGGCTTGGTTAGAGTTATCTATGACATGAAGACATATTTTGGGTGGTTAGAGTTATCTACGACAGGAAGACATATTTTGGCTTGGTTAGAGTTATCTACGACATGAAGACATATTTTGGCTTGGCTAGAGTTATCTATGACATAAGACATGGCTTGGTTACTAGGACATGAAGACATATTTTGGCTTGGTTAGAGTTATCTATGACATCATATTTCGGACATCTAGGACATGACGACATATTTTGGCTTGGTTAGACTTATCTACGACATGAAGACATATTTTGGCTTGGTTAGAGTTATCTACGACATGAAGACATATTTTGGCTTGGTTAGAGTTATCTATGACATGAAGACATATTTTGGCTTTGTTAGAGTTATCTATGACACGAAGACATATTTTGGCTTGGTTAGAGTTATCTACGACATGAAGACATATTTTGGCTTGGTTAGAGTTATCTACGACATGAAGACATATTTTGGCTTGGTTAGAGTTATCTATGACATCAAGACATATTTTGGTTTGGTTAGAGTTATCTATGACATGAAGACATATTTTGGCTTGGTTAGAGTTATCTATGACATCAAGACATATTTTGGCTTGGTTAGAGTTATCTATGACATGAAGACATATTTTGGCTTGGTTAGAGTTATCTATGACATGAAGACATATTTTGGCTTGGTTTAAGTTATCTACGACATGAAGACATATTTTATCTTGGTTAGAGTTATCTACGACATGAAGACATATTTTGGCTTGGTTAGAGTTATCTATGACATGAAGACATATTTTGGCTTTGTTAGAGTTATCTATGACATGAAGACATATTTTGGCTTGGTTAGAGTTATCTACGACATGAAGACATATTTTGGCTTGGTTAGAGTTATCTACGACATGAAGACATATTTTGGCTTGGTTAGAGTTATCTATGACATGAAGACATATTTTGGTTTGGTTAGAGTTATCTATGACATGAAGACATATTTTGGCTTGGTTAGAGTTATCTATGACATCAAGACATATTTTGGCTTGGTTAGAGTTATCTACGACATGAAGACATATTTTGGCTTGGTTAGAGTTATCTATGACATGAAGACATATTTTGGCACTAGGACATGAAGATATATTTTTATTGTTATGTTATCTATGACATGAAGACATATTTTGGCTTGTTAGAGTTATCTACAGGCTACTTCACATCAAAACACACATAGGAAACATTTTTATTGTTATGACTTTTTTGTCAGTATTTAATCTGATCCTGTATGGCTTTTTACGTCAGTATTTGCGATCCTGTATGGCTTTTTACGTCAGTATTTGCAATCCTGTATGGCTTTTACGTCAGTATTTGCAATCCTGTATGGCTTTTTACGTCAGTATTTGCAATCCTGTATGGCTTTTTACGTCAGTATTTGCAATCCTGTAAGGTTTTACGTCAGTATTTGCAATCCTGTATGGCTTTTTACGTCAGTATTTGCAATCATGTATGGTTTTTTACGTCAGTATTTGCAATCCTGTATGGTTTTTACGTCAGTATTTGCAATCCTGTATGGCTTTTTACGTCAGTATTTGCAATCATGTGTGGTTTTTTACGTCAGTATTTGCGATCCTGTATGGCTTTTTACGTCAGTATTTGCGATCATGTATAGTTTTTTACGTCAGTATTTGCGATCCTGTATAGCTTTTTACGTCAGTATTTGCGATCATGTAACAGTAGTTGCCGTCTCAGTTATGTCTGTGCTCATTTTATTGTGACGAAAGAAGGGATGCCAAGCCACACTTTCTTCCCCTTTGACCTTTGTCTCTTCTTCTCTTATTCAGGAGCATGAACTGGTTAATAATCGGAGGTACAAAATGTTTTACGGGTATTTCTATAGAGGCGTTTTTGGTAGGAATCAAATGTTGACGGTGTGGCAGCACGAATCGTCTGCTCTGGTCGATTTCCAACCACCGGGGTCTGTTTTACACACGCACAAGTACATTGGATCTTCCAGATCTAGTCATCCATTTCATTCTGCCAAACAGTAAATGGTCTTTTTTTCTATAGGTGAGATATTTGTTCTAAGACTGTTATCATGCATTCTTATATCTATATATTTCTGGTGGTAATGATAGGTAAAACATTTGTTTTAAGACTGTTATTATGAATTCTTATATCTATATATTTCTGGTGGTGTTGGGCTGATGTAAATTCCCACACACTTTCTTCACGGATGAATATGGAATTTGCATTGAATAAATGATCAAGAATAGACATATGACTTGTCATTGGATCTAATACCGATATGACGCTTGAATACGAGGGGCTACAATGTTTAGGCGACTGGAGAGATCTGCAAGACTTTCCGGCGGTCTCTGGCGGTCACAGGCGGTCTGAGACGGTCACAGGCGGTCTCAGGCGGTACCCCGTTGGTTGGTGGTTGGTAGCCGTCAACAAGTGGAGACAGCGACTGGCAAGAGACGGACCACCAATAATCTGATTTACTGCCATGATCGTCTGCCTAACGACGCGTTATCTCACTTCCGTTCAACCCAAAGCCAGGAATAGAAATAGATGCTATAAGGGAATGAATAGATCAAGATGAAATGAGCCAAAACTGGGACAACGGACAAGGGGAAAAGGAAGGAAGGAAAGGGAGAAAAAGAGACGGACAGAGTGGGCAAAGAGGGAGGAGGAGGACGAGAGAGAGAGAGGGAGAGGGAGAGAGAGAGAGAGAGAGAGAGAGAGAGAGAGAGAGAGAGAGAGAGAGAGAGAGAGAGAGAGAGAGAGAGAGAGAGAGAGAGAGACAGACAGACAGACAGACAGACAGACAGACAGACAGACAAACAGACAGAGACAGAGACAGAGACAGAGACAGAGACAGAGACAGACATACAGACATACATACAGACAGACAGATAGACAGAGACAGAGAGAGGCAGATAGAGAGACACAGAGACATAGAGAGGGGGAGAGATAGACAAACAGAGAGACACACAGAGACAGAGACAGAGACAGAGACAGAGACAGAGATAGAGAGACATAGAGAGACATCGATGGAGTGACAGACAGAGACAGAGAGACATAGAGAGAGACAGAGAGACACAAATAGAGACAGAGAGACATAAACAGAGATAGAGACAGAGACAGAGACAGAGACAGAGACAGAGACACCGACAGAGACAGAGACAGAAAGACCGAATCAAAGACAGTGTCACAGACAAACATAGAGACATACGTACAGGCAGACATACATACACACAGACAGACAGACTTCCATGGGAGGATGTACATCTTTTGTGCCTGAGCATAAAATTTATCGTCATGACTTTGTAGTTATTGTGTCGGGAGTGTGACGTCATGGAATGATTCACACAGACGTGGTAACACACAGACTGGTAACACACAGACTGGTAACACACAGACGTGGTAACACACAGACTGGTAACCAGCGTGCCAGTGGAAGCCATTGTTGTCAGGAAACTCGTGAAGAGTCGTCTGCCGTCCTGGGATTAATGACAACAAATCGTATCAATGTATCTGACAACATTTGGGGTGAAAGCAAACAAGCCAGGGATTGGGTCACACGTACAGGGTGATATTATGCTCTTTCATCTAGGTAAACATTTGCTGTCTTGTAATGTGCACCGTCTAGTCGATTTTAAATACCGATGGGATCAAATTGATGTGCCAATGATGGACAATATAGTTTATTATTATTAGTATTATAATTATTATGATTATTATTATTATTATTATTATTATTATTATTATTATTATTATTATTATTATTATTATTATTATTACTCTTGCATCCATTACGTGATCACTGCTTTCATTGGGTTTGGTAATACATTTCAATAAACTGTAATAAACATCATTATTATATCTTTGAGGAAGTGACTACGTTTTCACCATGGTAGAACCAATCATTGTATCAGTCGGGTGGTAAGGAAAGTCTCTTCCTTTGTGTCAACTATCTGTGACGTCTGAGAGGATTGAGACGATGATAATGTGTATTGTTAATACAATCACATGCCTGGAGCTTAATATACAACTCCTTGGCCTGAAGCTTTCCACTTTCTCTCCGCTTTTTCGTATTCTTGGAAAAGATACGCGATATCAAGATGGTTGGAGCGAGGAATAGAATGTTGAAAATAACATAATATATCATTTCTATGTAAAAATATGGACTATTTATCACACAATTATTTCTTTGCTTAAAATGTTAACAAAATATTATTTAATGATGTTATTCTATTAGTATTGCCCAGAGGAACCTGTGTGCCAAATATTTTACAAATCGTTCTATAAAAACGGAGTAGAGGAAAAATTGGTGTGAAAAAACTACATTTCAAGAAAAATGCAAATATAGAAATCGAAATTAGATAACACATTTAGACGCTTCAGACAGTTGCCCTTTTTGTAGAAAGCCTCCCCCTCCCCTCCCACCCCTTTTACTTGTTTGACCTTCTTGGACATTTTTACTAATATAAAAAAGGATTGTAAATCTAGGTTTAGATGTGAACTGTTGTAAAAATAAACGTTGGAGTTAACAGGTTTTGGTTATATTCCTCTATTTCTATTCTTGTGCGCATGTCTACGAACACACAGGCCGGCAACGCTTGTCCTCCTCCCCTTACTTACACATCACTGAGCCAAAGCAGCGAACGATTTGTCGCCAGCCAGGCCAATGTCATGCTGCCACATTTCACTATTTACTACTACATTCTAAGAGTTTTTGAGTGACAGCTTCTCAGTAAGTGTTAATGTAATTGCCGTAAAAACTTTTACATATTTGTCCTACACTCGCCTATCAATACGTTGTACTTAAAGAAAAGAAAGTTGACACCTTGATCCCAAACTCGCCAATCCAAGTGCCGCTTCCTCCTCTCCCCCCACCCCCACACAATATTACTCATGACTTAGTTTACCATCAGACCTAGCTACCCATTCAACCTCGCCACCCATCAGACCTAGTTACACACTAAAAATAGCTACCCTTTAAACCTCACCACCCATCAGACCTAGTTACACACTAAAAATAGCTACCCTTTAAACCTCGCCACCCATCAGACCTAGTTACACACTAAAAATAGCTACCCTTTAAACCTCGCCATCTATCAGACCTAGTTACACACTAAAAATAGCTACCCTTTAAACCTCGCCACCCATCAGACCTAGTTACACACTAAAAATAGCTACCTTTTAAACCTCGCCACCCATCATATCTAGTTACACACTAAAAATAGCTACCCTTTAAACCTCGCCACCCATCAGACCTAGTTACACACTAAAAATAGCTACCCTTTAAACCTCGCCACCCATCGGACATAACTACACACTAACACTAGCTACCCTTCAAACCTAGTCACCCATCAGACCTAGCTACACACTAAAACGTTATCCATTAAACCTAGTCACGCATCAGATCTAGCTACTTACTCAACTTAGCCCCCTATCAGACATAGCTGCCCATTAAACCTAGCCACCAACCAGACCTAGTTACACACTAAAACTAGCTATTCATTAAACTAAGCCACCCATCAGACCTAGCTACCCGCTACCCATTAAAACTAGCTACCCCTTAAACCTAGCCACCCTCCAGACCTAGCTAACCATTAAATCTAGCCATCAAACAGACCTAGCTACACACTAAGACTAGCTACCCATTAAACCTAGTCTAACATCAGACCTAGTTACCCATTAAAGCTAGCCAACCATAAACATAGCTACCCATTAAACCTAGTCATCCATTAGACCTAGCTACACACTAAAATTAGCTACCATTAAAACTAGTCACTCATCAGATCTAGCGACCCATTAAACCTAGTCACTCATTGGACCAAGCTACACACCAAAATTAGCTACCCATCAGACCTAGCTACCCATTAAAACTAGGTACCCATCAAACCTAGTTACCCATTAAACCTAGTCATTCATCAGATCTAGCTACACACTATAACTAGCTACCCATCAGACCTAGCTACCCATTAAACCTGTTACACCCATTAAACATAGCTACTCTTTAAACCTGATCATCCATCAGACCTAACTACCCATTAGACCTAGTCAGCCATCAGAACAACCTATGCATTAAAACTAGCTACCCTTAAAGACTAGCTACACATTAAAACTAGCTACACATTAAAACTAGCTACACATTAAAACTAGCTACACATTAAAACTAGCTACACATTAAAACTAGGTACATATTAAAACTAGCTACCCATAAAGACTAGCTATACATTAAAACTAGCTACACATTAAAACTAGCTAGCCTAGCTACCATAAAGCCTAACTACACATTAAAACTAGCTACACATTAAAACTAGGTACACATTAAAACTAGCTACACATTAAAACTATCTACACATTAAAACTAGCTAGACATTAAAACTAGCTACACATTAAAACTAGCTACATATTAAAACTAGCTACACATTAAAACTAGCTACCATAAAGCCTAGCTACA
The DNA here is from genome assembly GCA_037039925.1 of Doris montereyensis. NCBI lineage: Eukaryota > Metazoa > Mollusca > Gastropoda > Nudibranchia > Dorididae > Doris > Doris montereyensis. The sequence continues at coordinate 96,109 of JAXRKP010000971.1, read as the reverse complement.
CATTAAAACTAGCTACACATTAAAACTAGCTACACATTAAAACTAGCTACATTAAAACTACCTACCATAAACCCTAGCTACACATTAAAACTAGCTACCATAAAGCCTAGCTACGCATTAAACCTAGTCATCCATCAGAACAAGCTACTGATTAAACCTAGTCATCCATCAGAACAAGCTACTCATTAAACCTAGTCATCCATCAGAACAAGCTACACATTAAAACTAGTCATCCATCAGAACAAGCTACTCATTAAACCTAGTCATCCATCAGAACAAGCTACTCATTAAACCTAGTCATCCATCAGAACAAGCTACACATTAAACCTTTTCACCCATATGACCTAGCTACCCATTAAACCCTGTCACCCATCAGACCTAGCTACCCATTAAACCTAGTCACCCATTAAACATAACTACCCATTAAACCTTGTCACCCATTAGACCAAGTTACGCAGTAAACCTAGTCATCCATCAGACCTAGCTACACACTAAACCTAGTCACCCATTAGACCAAGTTACGCAGTAAACCTAGTCATCCATCAGACCTAGCTACACACTAAACCTAGTCACCCATTAGACCAAGTTACGCAGTAAACCTAGTCATCAATCAGACCTAGCTACACACTAAACCTAGTCACCCATTAGACCAAGTTACGCAGTAAACCTAGTCATCAATCAGACCTAGCTACACACTAAAACTAGTCACCCATTAGACCAAGTTACGCAGTAAACCTAGTCATCCATCAGACCTAGCTACACACTAAACCTAGTCACCCATTAGACCAAGTTACGCAGTAAACCTAGTCACACATCAGACCTAGCTACACACTAAAACTAGTTATCTATTAAACCTAATCACACATCAGATCTAGCTACGCACTAAAACTAGCTACCCATTAAACCTAGTCACCCATCAGAGCTAGCTACTCATTAAACCTAGCCACCCATTAGACCTAGCTATACACTAAAACTAGCTACCCATTAAACCTACCCACCCATCAGTCCTAGCTACCTATTAAATACAGTCATCCATTAGACCTAGCTACATATTAAACACAGTCATCCATCAGACCTAACTACCAATTCAACCTACTCACCCATCTGACCTAGCTACACACTAAAGCTAGCTACCCATTAACCATAGTCACCCATCAGACATAGCTATACACTAAAACTACCTACCCATTAAACCTAGCCACCCACCAGACCCTAGCTACAAACTAAAACTAGCTACCCATTAAACCAAGCCACTAATCAGACATAGCTACACACTAAAACTAGCTACCAATTAAACCAAGTCACCCACCAGATCTAGGTACCGATTAAAGCTAGCCATGAAACAAAGCCTAGCTACACACTAAGACTAGCTACCCATTAAACCTAGTCACCCATCAGACCTAGCTACCCATTAAATCTAGTCACTCATCAGACCAAGATACACACCAAAATTAGCTACCCATCAGACCTAGCTGCCCATTAAAACTAGTCATTCATCAGATCTAGCTACACACTATAGCTAGCTACCCATCAGACCTAGCTACCCATTAAACCTGGTCACCCATTAAACCTAGATACTGGTTAAACCTGCTCACCCATCAGACCTAACTACAGATTAAACCTAGTCAACCATCAGAACACTCAACCCCTTAAAACTAGCCACCCATAAAGCCTAGCTATGCATTAAACCTAGTCACCCATCAGACATATCTACACATTAAACCTAGTCACCCATCAGACATATCTACCCATTACACCTTGTCACCCATCAGACATATCTACCCATTAAACCTACCGAGTCACCCATCAGACATATCTACTCATTAAACCTTGTCACCCATCAGACATATCTACCCATTAAACCTTGTCACCCATCAGACATATCTATCCATTAAACCTTGTCACCCATCAGACATATCTACCCATTAAACCTTGTCACCCATCAGACATATCTACCCATTAAACCTTGTCACCCATGAGACATATCTACCCATTAAGCCTTGTCACCCATCAGACATATCTACCCATTAAACCTAGTCACCCATCAGACATATCTACACATTAAACCTAGTCACCCATCAGACATATCTACACATTAAACCTAGTCACCCATCAGGCATATCTACCCATTAAACCTAGTCACCCATCAGACATATCTACCCATTAAACCTAGTCACCCATCAGACATATCTACCCATTAAACCTTGTCACCCATCAGACATATCTACCCATTAAACCTTGTCACCCATCAGACCTAGCTACCCATTAAATCTTCTCACTCATCAGATCTAGCTACCCATTAAACCTAGTCACCCATTAAACATAGCTACCCATTAAACCTAGTCACCCATCAGACCTGGCTACCCATTAAACCTAATCATCCATCAGACCTAGCTACCCATTAAAACTAATCATCCATCATTAAACGTAGCTACCCATTAAACCTAGTCATCCATCAGACCTAGCTACCCATTAAACCTAATCATCCATCAGACCTAGCTACCCATTAAACCTAATCATCCATCAGACCTAGCTACCCATTAAACCTAATCATCCATCAGACCTAGCTACACACTAAAACTAGCTACCCACCCGACGTAGCTACTCACTAAAAACTAGTTATCCATTAAACCTAGTCACCCATCAGAGCTAGCTGCCCATTAAACGTAGTCACCCATCAGATCTAGAAACCCATGCAACCTAGTCACCCATCAGAACTAGCTACCCATTAAACCTAGTCACCAATCAGACCTAGCTACTCATTAAACCTAGCCAGCCATCAGATCTAGCTAGCCACTAAATCTAGCTAACCCCATTAAACCAAGCCACACATCAGACCTAGCTACACAAATAAAACTAGCTACATACTTAACTTAGCCATCCATCAGACCTAGCTACACACTTAAACTATAACAGCAACATACTAAACTTAGCCATCCATCAGACCTAGCTACAAACTTAAACCAGCTACATACTAAACTTAGCCACCCATCAAAACCAATTAAACCTAGCTAACCGGTTAAACCTAGCCACCCATCAGACTATGCTACCCATTAAACCTAATGACCCATCAGACCTAGTTTAACGCTATGACTAGCTACACATTAAACCTAGTCTCCCACCAGACCTAACTACTCATCAGACCCTAACTACTCATCAGACCTAACTACCCATCAGACTTAACCACACATCAGACTAAACTACACATCAGACTTAACTACCCAACAGACTTAATTACCCATCAGACTTAACTACCACACCAGACTTAACTACACATCAGACCTAACTACCCATTAGACTTAACTACACCTATCAGACTTAACAACTCATCAGACTTAACTACCCATCAGACTTAACTACACATCAGACCTAACTACCCATCATACCTAACTACCCATCAGACTTAACAACCCATTAGCCCCAATAACTATCCATCAGACCTAACTACCCAACAGACCTAACTACCAATTAGTCTAACTAACCATTAGACCTACCTACCCTTTAGACCTAATTCTACCCATTAGTCCTACATATTAAAGCTAACTACTCATTAAACCTAACTACCCATTAGTCCTAACTACCTATAAACCTAACTACCCATTAAACCTAACTAGCCATTAGACTTAACTACCCATTAAACCTAACCACCCATTAGACCTAACTACCCATTAATCCTAACTACCCATTCAACCTAAACACGGATTAGACCTAACTACCCATTAGACCTAACTATCCACCTAACTACCCATTAGACCTACCCATTAGACCCAACTAACCCATTAGACCTAACTACCATTAGACCTAACTACCCATTAGTCTAACTACCCATTAGACCTAACTACCCATTAGAACTAACTACCCATCAGACCTCAACCAATTAGACCTAACTACCCATTAGACATAACTACCTATTCAACCTAATCTAAACACGGATTAGACGTAATTTACCCATTAGACCTAGCTACACCATAAACCTAACTACCCATTAGACCTAATTACATATTAGACCTAACTACCCAATAGACCTAACTACCCATTAGACCTAACTACCCATTAGACCTAACTACCCTTTAGACCTAACGACCAATTTGATATAACTACTCATTAGACCTAACTACCCATTAGACCAAACTACTACCATTAAACCTAACTACCCATTAGACCTAAACACCCATTAAACCTAACTACCCATTAGACCTAAACAACCCATTAGACCTAACTATCCCATTAGATCTAACTACCTTATTAGACCTAACTACCCATTAGACCTAACTACCCATTAGACCTAAACACGGATTAGACCTAACTACCCATTCGACCTGACTACCCAATAACTAGACCTAACTACCCCTAACTACCCATGAGACCTAACATAATTAAACCTAACATAGACCTAACTACCACATTAGACCTAACTACCCATTAGACATAACTACACATTAAACCTAAATACGGATTAGACCTACTACCCATTAGACCTAATTACACATTAAACCTAAACACGGATTAGACCTAACTACCCATTAGACCTAACTACCATTAGACCTAACTACCCATTAGACCTAACTACCCATTAGACCTAACTACACATTTCTTAACTACCCATTAGACCTAACTACCCATTAGACCAATTTTGACCTAACTAACATTAAACTCTAAACACGGATTAGACCTAACTACCCATTAGACCTCACTACACATTAGACCTAACTACCCATTGGACCTCAAGATGAATTAGACCTAACTACTCAATAGACCTAACTACCCATTAGACCTATTTTACCCATTAGACCTAAACACAGATTAGACCTAATTACCCATTAGACCTAACTACCCATTAGACCTAACTATCCATTAGAACTAACTACCCATTAGACCTTACTACCCAAAACCTAACTACCCATTATTACTTACTACCGATTAGACCTAAACACGGATTAGACCTAACTACCCATTAGACCTAACTACCCATTAGACCTAAACATGGATTAGCCCTAACTGCCCATTAGACCTAAACACGGATTAGACCTAACTACCCATGAGACCTAACTACCCATTATACCTAACTACCCATTAGACCTAACTACCCATTAGACCTACCTACCCATTAGACCTAACTACCCATTAGACCTAACTACCCATTAGACCTAACTACCCATTAGACCTAACTACCCATTACATTTAACTACCCATTAAACTTAACTACCCATTAGACCTAACTACCCATTAAACCTAACTACCCATTAGACCTAACTACCTATTAGAACTAACTACCAAGACCTAACTACTATTAGACCTAACTACCCATTGGACCTAACTACCCATGAGACCTAACTACCCATTGACCTAACTACACATTAAACCTAAATACACATTAGACCTAACTACTCATTACACCTAACTATCAATTTTGACCTAACTATACATAAGACCTAACTACCCGTTGAACCTAACTACCCATTAGACCTAACTACTTATTAGACCTAACTACCCATTAAACCTAACTACCCATTAGACCTAACTACCCACTAGACCTAACTACCCATTAAACCTAACTACCCATTAAGCCTAACTACCAATTAAAACTAACTACCCATTAGACCTAACTACCCATTAAACTTAACTGCCCATTAAATCTAACTACCCATTAAACATAACTACTAATTAAACCTAACTACCCATTAAACTTAACTGCCCATTAAATCTAAGTGCCCATTAAACCTAACTACTAATTAAACCTAATTACCCATTAGACCTAACTACCCATTAAACTGAACTGCCCATTAAATCTAACTACCCATTAAACCTAACTACCGATCAGATTTAACTACCCGTTAGACATAATTACTCATTAGACCTAACTACCCATTAGACATAATTACCCCTTAGACCTAACTTTAAATTATACCTAACTACCAATTAAACCTAACTACCCATTAGACCTAACTACCCATTAGACCTAACTACCCATGAGACCTAACTACCCATTAGACCTAACTACCCATTAGACCTAACTACCCATTAGACCTAACTACCCATTAGACCTAACTACCCATGAGACCTAACTACCCATTAGACCTAACTACCCATTAGACCTAACTACCAATTAAACCTAACTACCATTTAGACATAACTACCTTAGACCTAACTACCAATTAGACATAACTACCCATTAGACCTAACTACCCATTTGACCTAACTACCAATTAGACATAACTACCCATTAGACCTAACTACCCATTAGACATAACTACCCATTAGACCTAACTACCCATTAGACATAACTACCAATTAGACATAACTACCCATTAGACATAACTACCAATTAGACCTAACTACCAATTAGACATAACTACCCATTAGACCTAACTACCCATTAGACATAACTACCCATTAGACCTAACTACCCATTAGACATAACTACCCATTAGACCTAACTATCCATTAGACATAACTACCCATTAGACCTAACTACCCATTAGACATAACAACCCATTAGACCTAACTACCCATTAGACATAACTACCCATTAAACCTAACTACCCATTAGACATAACTACCCATGAAACCTAACTACCCATTAGACATAACTACCCATTAAACCTAACTACCCATTAGACCTAACTACCAATTAAACCTAACTATCCATTAGACCTAACTACCCATTAGACATAACTACCAATTAAACCTAACTATCCATTAGACCTAACTACCCATTAAACATAACTACCCATTAGACATAACTACCCATTAGACCTAACTATCCATTAAACCTAACTACCCATTAGACATAACTACCCATTAAACCTAACTATCCATTAGACCTAACTATCCATTAAACCTAACTACCCATTAGACATAACTACCAATTAAACCTAACTACCCATTAGACATAACTACCAATTAAACCTAACTACCCATTAGACATAACTACCCATTAGACATAACTACCAATTAAACCTAACTACCAATTAGACCTAACTACCAATTAAACCTAACTACCCATTAGACATAACTACCAATTAAACCTAACTACCCATTAGACATAACTACCAATTAAACCTAACTACCCATTAGACATAACTACCAATTAAACCTAACTACCCATTAGACATAACTACCAATTAAACCTAACTACCCATTAGACATAACTACCCATTAGACATAACTACCACCAATTAAACCTAACTACCAATTAAACATAACTACCCATTAAACCTAACTACCCATTAGACATAACTACCAAGACCTTAAACCTAACTACCCATTAGACCTAATCACAATTAAACCTAACTACCCATGAGACCTAACTACCCATGAGACCTAACTACCCATTAGACATAACTACCCATTAAACCTAACTACCAATTAGACATAACTACCAATTAAACCTAACTACCCATTAGACATAACTACCCATTAGACCTAACTACCAATTAGACCTAACTACCCATTAGACATAACTACCCATTAAACCTAACTACCCATTAGACATAACTACAATTAAACCTAACTACCCATGAGACCTAACTACCCATTAGACATAACTACCCATTAGACCTAACTACCCATTAGACCTAACTACCCATTAGACCTAACTACCCATTAGACATAACTACCAATTAAACCTAACTACCCATTAGACCTAACTACCCATTAGACATAACTACCAATTAAACCTAACTACCAATTAAACCTAACTACCCATTAGACCTAACTACCCATTAGGACCTAAACCTAGACCTAACTACCATTAGACATAACTACCCATTAAACCTAACTACCCATTAGACATAACTACCCATTAGACATAACTACCCATTAGACCTAACTACCCATGAGACCTAACCTAACTACCCATTAAACCCAATAACTACCCATTAAACCTAACTACCCCATTAGACCTAACTACCCATTAGACATAACTACCAATTAAACCTAACTACCCATGAGACCTAACTACCAATTAAACCTAACTACCCATGAGACCTAACTACCAATTAAACCTAACTACCCATTAGACCTAACTACCCATTAAACCTAACTACCCATTAGACCTAACTACCCATTAAACATAACTACCCATTAAACCTAACTACCCATTAGACCTAACTACCAATTAGACATAACTACCCATTAGACATAACTACCCATTAGACCTAACTACCCATGAGACCTAACTACCCATTAAACCTAACTACCCATTAAACCTAACTACCCATGAGACCTAACTACCCATTAAACCTAACTACCCATGAGACCTAACTACCCATTAAACCTAACTACCCATTAGACCTAACTACCCATTAAACCTAACTACCCATGAGACCTAACTACCCATTAGACATAACTACCCATGAGACCTAACTACCCATGAGACCTAACTACCCATTAGACATAACTACCCATTAGACATAACTACCCAATAAATCTAGTTACCCATTAAACCTAGCCACCCATTAAACCTAGCTAACCATCAGACCTAGCCATCCATCAGACTTAGCTACATATAAAACTAGCTACCGATTAAACCTAGTCACCCATCAGACCTAGCTACCAATAAAACTTAGTCACCCATCAGATCTAGCAACACACTAAAACTCGCTACTCATTAAACCTAGCCATCCATCAGACCTAGCTACACACTAAAATTAGCTACCATGAAACCTAGTCACCTATCAGACCTAGCTACACACTAAAATTTGCTATCATGAAACCTAGTCACCTATTAGACCTAACTACCCATTAAACCTAGTCCCTTATCAGATCTACCTACCCATTTAACCTAGCCACCCATCAGACCTAGCTACACACTAAAACTAGCTGTCCATAAAACCTAGTCACCCATCAAACCTAGCTACACACCAAAACTAGCTACGCATTAAACTTAGCCATCCATCAAACCTAACCACCAATTAAATCTAACTACACATTAAACCTAGCTACACATTAGACCTAGCTAACTACCCATTAAACCTAAATGCCAATTAGATCTAACTACACATTAGATTTCCCTGGGCACTTAACCTAACCACGCATCAGACCTAGCTACACATTACACCTAACTACCCATCATAAATAGCTACCCATTAAACATAACTACCCGTTCTACATAGCTACCAATTTGATATAGCCACCCATTATATCTTGCTACCTATTAGATATTGCTACCAACTAGACCTAGCTACACATTAAATTTAGCCACACGTTAAACATAGCCACGCATTAGGTCTAACTTCCCATTGCACTTAATTACCTAGTAGACGTAACAATCACACAAATCTAGCTACTACCCATGATAGCTAGCTACTCATTAGACCACGCTATACGTTAGACCTAGCTACTCATTAGACCACGCTACCCATTTCATCTAGCTACACGTCTGGCCTAGCTACTCATAAGACTTGAGAACGAGAACTTGCCAGTGAGGCTAGACCGTGTGCCTAGTCATCACAGCCAATGGTTACAGTTGGACTTTAGCAAATGCCACGATCCTATCATCATCACAGACAATGGTTACAGTTGGACTTTAACGAATACCACGACCCTGTCATCATCACAGCCAATGGCTACAGTTGGACTTTAGCGAATGCCACGATCCTGTCATCATGACAGCCAATGGTTACAGTTGGACTTTAGCGAATGCCACGATCCTGTCATCATGACAGCCAATGGTTACAGTTGGACCTTAGCGAATGCCACGATCCTGTCATCATCACAGCCAATGGTTACAGTTGAACTTTAGCGAATGCCACGATCCTGTCAAAGTGAAGACGATGGTAAAAGAAAGAATACAACAAAATACACCAACTGCTATGACTAATAACTACAGCAACAAGAACACAACATGCATCACAGTGGTGGTTCAAAACAACATTGGCTCATCAATATTGCATGTGACTGAACTCTTGTTTCAGACGAGGAAAAGATTAGCTGCAATTAAGTTTGACATAGCGATTGGGCTGTAACGTTATTGTCTGGCTATCTGTTTGCCTATCTGTTCGTTTGTCTATCTATATGTATGTCTGCCTGTCTGTCTATCTGTCTGCTTGTATATATATATATGTCTGTTTAACTATCTGGCTCTCTATTTGTCTCTATGTTTGTGTACAATGTGTTGTTAGTTTCTTTGTTTGTTTACCTGTGTTTCAACAGCATTATTCATAGTTTTGAATGCAATTTGATGAATCCTTGAGAGTGGTAGACTAACAAAAGAAACAGTCGTTCAGAGCTGTGAATGCATCAGTATTGACATTTCAATCTACATACATCTTAGAGTCGTTTAGGTGTGTAACAGTTTTCACATTTAGACATACATGTTGGAGTAGATAAGGTGTGTAACAGTCTTCACATTTAGACATACATTTTGGAGTAGATAAGGTGTGTAACAGTTTTCACATCTAGACATACATGTTAGAGTAGATAAGAGAAGTAACAGTTTTCACATTTAGATATATATATATATATATATATATATGTATATATATATATATATATGTTATATATATATATATATATATATATATGTTAGTGTAGTTACGAGGGGTAACACTTTTAAAATTTAAATATACGTGTTTGTGTAGATAAGAGGAGTAACAGTTTTAACATTTTTAGACATATATATTAGTGTAGATAAGAGGAGTAACAGTTTTCACATTTAGACATACATGTTAGTGTAGATAAGAGGAGTAACAGTTTTCACATTTAGACATACGTGTTTGTGTAGATAAGAGGAGTAACAGTTTTAACATTTAGACATACATGTTAGTGTAGATAAGAGGAGTAACAGTTTTCACATTTAGACATACATGTTAGTGTAGATAAGAGGAGTAACAGTTTTCACATTTAGACATACATGTTAGTGTAGATACGGTTTGTAACAGTTTTCACATTTAGACATACATGTTACTGTAGATAAGGTGTGTAACAGTTTTCACATTTAGACATACATGTTAGTGTAGATACGGTTTGTAACAGTTTTCACATTTAGACATACATGTTACTGTAGATAAGGTGTGTAACAGTTTTCACATTTAGACATACATGTTAGTGTAGATACGGTTTGTAACAGTTTTCACATTTAGACATACATGTTACTGTAGATAAGGT